>WSFP011451295.1:0-19698 GCA_009831015.1 Picea engelmannii
ATGTTGAACACTTGTATAATCTATCGATCAAGGGACATTGATGCATTCCCATTGGTAATAGAGAGGGAACCTACCATTGATGATTACAAGCTCCAAGGTACTAAAAAGACTATATATCTTGATCCCATAGAAAATGAGCCAAAGTCAATGGGAAGAGATCCACTAGAAGGAGGGAATAAAGGAATCCCCCATCATCCAACATGAGAAAAAACAGAAGGCCAAATATTTTGAAGGGCTCAGATGAAAGATTGGAAAGACACACCACTGGGTATGTCTCTCACATGAACCAAATGGAATAGTGCATGGAAGAGACCCTTTGAGAAACAACCAATAATGAAAACCACTGATAGAGGTGAGGAATTCCACCAATGAGGAAAATGGAACATAAGGTATTTCATGAATCCCAAAGTGTGAATAATGGCCTCTACTTTGAACACATGGAAAATTGCTCAGTTAGAAACCAATGATGAATTGTCATACAATGAACCTATCAATGATAAAAATAGGCCTAGGGTGCTGCTCTAGGTCAAACTATTAGATAAATGTGTTGTATTCAATCAAAGCTAAACTACTAGTAAGAATTCAATGGGGACCTTCCATAACAGCATGAGTATAAGACACAAATTATTTTTTATTCTAATAAGTACTTGACACAAGCAGGCTGACATGAAAAGTAAGGAATTTTGAGGAGTGGTCGATGTAGGATAAAACTTCCCTTGAATAAAAAACAACACAAAAGTGACTTGGGAAGCATAGACTCAAGATCGAATAATGACATAAGTCTATGACACATAATGCATCAACAAATTCTTCATAGTGACTAGATGAATAACTAGTCAAAGGAATAAAGGCTTAATGAACAAGGTTTAGTTTCCTAAAGAGATACTAAAACCCAATTTGTTGAGATAAAAACTCAAAATTGGTGCTTTATTCATGGGCGACACAATTGCTACCAAAAACATACTAAGAACTTGTCTCTTTACCATCGTCTTTTTATGTTTGATTTTTTTGTCTTTTTCATGTTATAAAATCCTAAAAAAGAATAAAAGAATGCTACGATATAATGGAGGAAATAAGTGTTGCGGGCGAGGAAACTAGTTCGAAGCACATGGAACATATATATGCTTGATGCAAGGAATGCAAGAAGGATATGAACACTCAGGGGATATTTTCTCCATGGATACAAGTGTCAAGTCACAAACGAAATAAATGAAAAGGATATCAACTGAAGAGAATTCATAAGGAACAAGTTATACGATAGTGAGTTGAAGCTAATGTTAGGCTCAAAAGCACAAGTGGGAAAATGTAATGAAAAATAAAAACTTAAAACATAAGTTTGGGATCCCCATGGGTATTGGCTAGAAAAAGAATGAGAAGAAGTTATGAGGGTTCATCAAAAATCCATGGCAGGACTAAATAGGGCTCCTGATTCTATGAAAATACTTCAACATGGGCACCAAACTGCAATCAAGGTTCTAACTAGGGAACCCATGAACGGTAGGATCTACCATGTAAATTACAACACTTATAAATGATAAATAAATCTTCATGTCGCAACTCAATGGGGTCTATCCTAAGAAAAAATGAATAATGAAAAATGCATTGAGGTAAAAATCTAACTTGTATGTCATTTTTGTCAGAATATCGAGAGGGGTGCTGAATCATTATTAGGAATTTTTTACCACTTTTAATCACAATATGTAAAATATATCAACAATTTATCACTTATGATTTCATTCAAGATACCATAAACATATAACCACAAATACATAGTACACAAAATTTTTATGTGGAAACCAAAATGGGAGAAAACAACGAAATACTTTATTATATATCAGAAGATTGCATTCATAGGAAGAAACAACTTCCAAAATTCTCCAGCACCAGCTAGAAGGAGGAACCAACCCCCTATTTATAGGATCCAACCTAAAGGAATCTACAAATCCATAAATTCTCTATCTCCAAATGGAAGGAGGATCCAACCCCCTCATTTACAGGCTCCAACCTAAAGGAAGCTCCAACTCCCTTTCCTTTCCCCTTCCTTCCTCCATGGAATATAAGTGTGAGACTCAACCTATCACTGTTGTTGTCACTGATACATTATCATCATCAAACCAAAATCAAACCATCACTGTAACTATCACTGATATTGAGACCTCATCATCATCAAAGCCAAACTCAACATGTCACTATAAATGTCACTGATACTGATACATCATCATTGCTAAAACCAAACTCAACCATTCATTGTATATGTCACTGATACCGATACATCATCATCATCAAAACTAGATCCATACCAATAACCACATAAAACTTATTCCAAGATCACCAAAGGACATCTCTAAATCATGTTCTTAAAATAACCATGATATGCATCAACCATGTGCCAAGATATGCCTCAAGCATTTACCAAAACATCCAATATATGCAACAAAACATGTGCCAAAATATGCCTCAAGCATGTACCAAACATCCAAGATATGCCTCAAACCATGTGTCAAGAATGTGCCAAAAATATGTCTCAAGCATGTACCAAAATCTCTAATATGTGCAACAAAGCATAAGCCATGATCTCCAAAATGTACAACAAAGCATGTGGCATGTATCTCAAATTATATGTCCAAAATCACCAAGACATGCCTTTGTCCATGTGCCAAATACCTCCAAGATATGCTTCAAAGCATATACCAAAACTCTCCAAGATACAACCATCAAAAAATACATAAATACATACCTTTATTCATGTAACAACTTGGTGTATAAGATCACACACCAATAGACCTTCCTCAATTTCGATGTAAAGAAGATAGCTCCTTCTTCAACCTTTCCTTCAGCCATGTTGGACAAAACTGGGAAACTCGTGAGGCCTCGCATGATGAGTCTTGTGCACCCTGTAGGGGTCCTTACTGGACACCCTATACTTGACCCACGGTGGTCTTATAAAATAGGTTTTTTCATAAACCCTTCTCTCATCTGCGACTCTGAGACTTCTCCTTCGCACAACTCTACTACTTCAGTTTCTCTAAGAGATCACATAATTTCTTACTTTCTTAATTACTTACTTGATTGATCAAATGAGAGGCTTATTGATGTGTATTTATACTATTCCAAGTAACTCCTTTACTTAACTTTAGGGATGACTTGTGACTTGTTGTTTGCAACAACTTTTTTTCTTTTAATTAATTTTGGGGCTGACTTTTAACTTCTTGTTGCAACCATTTAGGGGATTTTTAACCATACCTCAGGGTTTCATATTTAAGAGGGTATAACTTCTAAACCATGGGAACCATGTGGAATACCACCTACCATTGCAAATGGCATGATGAGGACCATCCATCTATGAGAGTTTTGCATGCACTTATGATTTCCTTCATACTCTTTTTCTCCGATCAACTTTGGGATTCATGACATCACCTCTAGGTATTACTAACCATATTCTTATGTCTTCCTATAGACTTCTTCAAAGAATCTTCCCATGAGGTCCATGTTTATAGCTACACCATAAGCAGACCACTTTGGATACTTCTTCAAATACAACCATTACTTCTAAAGGCTTATGGACTTTTTCAAGGGTTGACATCAATGAAAACTGATTTTCCAACAATCTCCCCCTTTGGCATTGATGGAAAAAATCATACTCCCCCTGTGATCATTTCTCCCCCTATCTTTATGCTTTCTCCCCTTATATTCATTATTTTGTTCTTTCTCTCCCCCTTTGACATCAATGGAAAAGGGTAAATCCCCTTGATTATTTCTCTCCCCTTGTCATCTTTGCAAAATGTTGTGTAGATCAATGTGGGGTTGCTTGTATGTTCTTCCTTTCCTCTCTTCTAGGGATTCTTGTCCATTGGTACTTCCTGGTGTAATCCACTCACGTATATTAAAAGGATTCATGTCAAAGTTCCTCCATATATTTACTTCAAATCTTCATGGATTTTCATGTATTCACTGATATGATATCAATGACATAATCATTCAACAATCTCCCCTTGACAATATAAATCCTTCTGATGGTTTATCTTCCCTTGTATTTTTGTTTCTCTCACGGCTTGCCTTCCTATGACTAGATGGTTCCACATGTCAATATGATTATTTTCTTAATCATATGATTTACTAAACATTCCTCTTGATGAAAATGCCAATGAGTCCATATACCTTTCTATAATTCCTCATGATCTCATGATTTCATCCATTGTCATGTATATTCTCTGGTTCAAATAAATTGTCTTCTTGACCTGCCAAATATCTCATAAATTCATCATTGCCCATATGTTAAAAAATCCCTCATGACTCTACTACTCAATTGTACACAATGATGACTAATCTTCCACTTCATTATTTTGAGAGATTCCTGGAATCTGTTGCTACTAATCACTACATATTTATGCTTCCCAAAATGAATCAAATATGTCGACTAGTTTTCTCTATCTTCAAATAAAACTCTGCCAAACTGCAACAAGTACACATTCTCAAATCTCTACTGATATATCCTTGCTTAAACACATGCTTGGAATCCTTTATACAATCATGAATCCTTACCTCAAATATGTGCCAATGATATTCTTCGTAACGACCAACTGACCTCTTCATACCTGTATGGGGATGTGTTCCAAAGCCTGCTCCTTAATCAACCAATCTATCACAATAAATTCTATACCTCTACCATCAAACCATTCATATTTTTCTTTCCCAAAATATACAAACACTTCAAAATGCCTGAAAGATAGTTCTCCAATATGTAATAGTTGTTTCTTAGACTCCCCCTCTTGAATATTCACATTACTTGGAGTCTCCAAGTCAGATGTCTTATAACAATATATAAGGTTTCCCTGTTTCGGGGTCATCATTCTGAGTCCTGACATCTTCCTCTTTACCTTTAGATTGATCATTATCTCGCACATCTGCAAATCCTGTGTGAGTACAATATCTGTGATTTCTTCATTCACCTACTCTTCTTGTTTTTGTTTTCTTCTCCAAACATTCTTGTATCTGATATCATTTTTTCCCTTCAAGAATTACTTCGTCATGATTCTACAATCACGAGATATATGTCCATAGCTATGTAATTTGTAACATTCAATATTGTAGGGGGGACACATAAAAATCTCTTGCTTGAACATTTCTTCCATATGACTTGAAATCTCCATCTTTATGTCCAAAGTTATTGCAAGTAAAACAATAACCAAGAAAGAAACATTGATACCTCAGAGTCAATGATCCTCTTTGTGATGCAATTCTTCTTAATTCATTCCTTGACAGATCACAATATTATCTTTTATTGAAGCTTCTTTGATGCATGGAGGTATAAGCTCTTCTTGGAAATACATATCTTTTGAATTCATTCTTCTTTGACTCTTGTTGATTATGATTCCTTCCTTTGAGAATGTCTGCATAATTCTTAACCGTCTCTTGATTCTTCTTTTTCGGTGACCTAGAAAACTTCTCTTCAAATTTCATTACTAGCTATGTGGAGCTTCTTCTCTCTTAAATTCTCTTGTTGGGATTGGGATTTTGATCTTCCTTGCATGAGGTCTCACCAATGTATCTAATACCTTCTTTATTTTAGGGTGACCTTTGACAGCTGAGAATATATTCTAGTACTTGAGAGCTCTTAAAGTTATTATTGAGATTGTCAACTTAACTCTTAATGAGATGACTTCTTCTTCAAGCTTCTCACAATTTTGTTCCTTCTTCATCATCAAGGTCTTCATTACTTCTTTCATTCTCTTTTCTTTTTCAAGTTGGGTTTTCAAGGAGATGATTTCTTCTTCAAAACTTCTTTCTTGTTGACTAAATTCTACTTCAAGCTTGTTTAATTCCTTAGATCTTTACTTAACATGACTTGTCCAAATATCTTCTCTCTTTTTTGATTCCTTTACCTTGATTTTTAAGTGACCAACTTGTTCTTCTACCTTGAAACGTTCTTTTCTTTGTAATACTATTTCATCTTTCATACACTCATTCATTTTATGCTTTTATTTCAACCAATTTTTTAGTGTTTCTTCAATTACTTTGGATTATTCTAGCTAAACCTTTAGATTTATGATAATCTGTTGGACTTCTTCATAATTTTTGTTATGGTTTTATAACCCTCCTTTAGCTTGAGCAATTCTTCCTTGAGGGATTTTTTTCCCTCCTTTCTCATTTTAGTTCACTTAAATAATGTATTAGTTCTGCCTCAATATCCACTTCTCCTTCTTCATAATATTCTTTGTCATGATTTTCCATACCATTTCCAATTTCTTCTTCTAGATTTGTCTGACATGATGAGCTTCTTTCCTCTTGATGTATCTCCACATATTCTTTATTATGATCAGCATGTTCTAGCTCTATGATTACAAGAAGAGATCCCTTAGAGTATATAGTATGTATCTTATCCCATAACTCTTTAGCTGATGAAAAATTTCCCACTTTGAATTTCATCAAATCAAGTAATCCATCTAGGATAACATCCATTGATATTTTTTTGTTCCTTTGTAATTCCTTCTTGGCTACAACCTTCAGAGGTTTCTTTGAAGCGGTGTATCCTGTAAAAACTGAGTACCAAACATCATACCCATGTTCCTCTAAAACTATTTTCATTCTTGAGCTCCATCTCTCATAATTTTTACCATCAAACAATGGTGTTCCATTATCCATGTAATCCATGATCTACCTTCCAGTGGTTAGCCTGATTCCGAAGGACCTTCTCTGATACCAATAGTTGGAATACTGAGAGGGGGTGTGAATCAATATTAGTCACTTTTTAACACTTTTAATCACAATATGTAATCATTTAATATATAAACAATTTATCACTTATGATTGCATTCAATATACCATAAACATATAACCACAAATACACAATACAATGGGAGAAAACCACATAATGGTTTCTTATATATAAGAATATTACATTCATAGGAAGAACCAACTTCCAAAATTCTCCAACAACAACTGTAAGGAGGCGCCAACCCCATATTTACAAGTTCCAACCTGAAGGAAGCTACAAATCTCTAAATTTTCCATCTCCAGCTAGAAGGAGGCTCCAACCCCTTAGTTTATAGGCTCCAACCTAAAGGAAGATCCAACTCCCTTTCCTTTCCCCTTCCTTCCTCCCTAGAATATAAGTATGAGCCTCAACCTATCACTGCTAATGTCACTGATACATCATCATCATCAAACCAAACTCAACCTGTCACTATAATTGTCATTGATACTCATACCTCATCATCATCAAATCCAAACTCAACATGTCATTGTAACAATCACTGATACTGATACATCATCATCATAAAAACCAGACACAATTGGTGATTTTAACTGTCACTGATATTGATACATCATCATCATCATAAAAACCATATCCATACCAATAACCACATAAAACTTATGCCAAGATCACCAAACGACATCTCCAAATCATATTCTCAAAATCACCATGATATGCATCAAACCATGTGCCAAGATATTCCTCAAGCATGTACCAAAACATCCAATATATGAAATGAACCATGTGCCAAAGTTATGTGCCAAAATATGCCTCAAGCATGTACCAAACATCCAATATATGCCTCAAACCATGTGCCAAGCATGTGCCAAAAATATGTATCAAGCATTTACCAAAATTTATAAGATGTGCAACAAAGAAGAAGCCATGATATCCAAAATGTACATCAAAGCATGTTCCATGTCTCTCAAATCATATGTCCAAAATCACCAATACATGCCTCTAGCCATGTGCCAAAGACCTCCAAGATATGCTTCAAAGCATATACCGAAAATCTCTAAGATATAACCATCAAAACATACATAAACACATACCTTTATTCATGTAACATCCTGGTGTATAAGATGATAGACCAACAAACCTTCCACAATTTCAGTGTAAAGAAGATAGATCCCTCTTCAAGCTTTCCTTTAGCCTCACTGGAAAAAACTAGGCAAATTGTGGGGCCTCACATGATGAGTCTTGTGCATATTGAGGGGTTCCTCATTGGACACCCTATACCTGACCCACAAATGTCTACTCAAATCGATTTTTCAAAAACCCTTCTCCCATCTATGGCTCTAAGACTTCTCCTTCACATAACTCTGCTACTTCAGTTTCACTAAGAGATCACATAATTTCTTACTTAATTACTTACTAGATTGATCAAATGAGAGGCTTCTTGATGTGTATTTATTTTATTCCAAGTAACTCCTCTACTTAAATTTAAGGCCAATCTGTAACTTCTTGTTGCAACCATTTACGGGCTTTTTAACCATACTTCAGGTTTCATCTTTAAGAGAGTATAAATTCTCAAGCATGAGGAACCACATGGCACACTGCTTAACGTTGGAAATGGCATGATTAGGACCATCCATTTATGATCATTTTTCATGCACTTATGATGTCCTTCATACCCTTTTTATCCGATGAACTTTGGGCTTCATGAACTCACATTTGGGGCTTACTAACCATATTCACATGGCTTCTTGTAGACTTCTTCAAAGCATATTATCATGGGGGGAATTCTTAGAGCTAATCCATAAGGATGCCACTTTGGAGACTTCTTCAAATACACCCATTTATAAAGGCTTATGGACTTCTTCTAGGGTTGACATCAATGACAACCAATTTTCCAACAATTTTCAAGGGCATTTCCTATAAGAACTAATTGACATGAAAACATTTCAAAGAAAAATATCTCCAAATTCCTATATATATGACTAAAAACACTCATCAATATGTCATTAAATCCAATATAGAATCCTATTATAATAACATGTGCTATGGAATACAAAAATTGTAAACAACAAACCCTAAAAGTACAATATGGTACAAATCACCACACAACCTTGTGACTTATGTATAGTACTTCTTTAGGTAGAGGCAATTCCTAGGATTCGGACAAGGGTTTCTTCATTAGAAAAAAATTAAGTTTCATGTTCAGGAAGAAAGAACGATCTATGGTGCATGTTTTTTGATGGTCTACCATCAATAATCATCGCTTCAAGGATAGCCTCACCTAAAGGAAATTTAACATCCAATAAATCACATAAACTGGGACTTGAGAAATCACAAATACTAGGGCTTGATGTCTCACAAATAGTAAGATAAGACTCAAGAGAAAATCAAATATTGCTCAGGCCAATGGGGAAATAAAATTCCCCCATTCCACCATTGACTAAATCACATGATCAATTGTCGAGAGCTAGTCTTGAGAAAGTAAACATGCCTATAAAGGATCATTCCCAGAAGCAATTGAACACCGAGGATATGATGCCACATAAATCACCTATAGTAGGGTATAGTCTACTCGAATAATGCAAACATACAAAGGGGTAACTTGAGATAAATTTGAATTAGGATGGTGATTATCAAATGGAACTTAATCCATAGTGACAATACTTCTATTGTGAGGAAAATGCATCATCCAAAAGCATGTAGACACCACAATGTTCATAGAATATACATAATCACACCCAAGAAGAATATTGAAGTCTAAAGGTCCTTGCACCACTAACATACCAAATAAGATATTCTACCCACCTAACATGATAGGAAAATGAGGAAGAATCCCCAAATATTCACTAGGTCTTCTGTCTAAAACCAACAAATCACTAGTAGTTGATACAAGTGTGGGAGAACCAAAATATTTCCAATATAAGGAGGATAAAATGATTGTGGAGGCTCCTTCATCTACAATACATCACTAAATTTTTTTGAATTAACTTCAACCCTTATTTGGAAGGGTGCATAAGAAATAAGGAGAGGCTCAACAAGATTACTCCAATCAAAGGGGACCATCCTTGAATTTGGAGGTAGCATGCTCAAAATGAGCAGAAATTCCCCTTGTTCAGAAGGTATTGAATTGGAAATTATAAATACATCATCTATAGACACATCATTCCCCAAAATAAGAGTGGGATCGGCCAAAGATTGCATCACCTCAACCACTTTGATAGACTCGTCACTCTCCAAGGGAAGAGTGGGATTGGTCGAATATTGCATCATCACGATCGGTTCATCAACCACTGGTTGAAAAGTTTGTGAAACAACATGGTCAGTAGACACATCACCCCCAAAAAAAGAGTGGGATCGATTGAAAAATACATCAGATCAATCAATTCATTAATCAATCATTGAATAGGTTGTTTGGAAACCGAAGATGACCCATGACTAGAAGGGCCTTCATACGGGTACCACACTCTTTGTATCTCTATAATAGTAGGGCACAAATGAGTGAGGTTATATCCCTTGAAAATTTTACAAGGAAACTTGGGCTTGCATCCTACTCGTCTATATTTTGTAGTAGTATCAATGCCCCCAACATGACTTGCATTGGCTGGTGGATTTCCCACAACATGACTCATAGTGGTTGGTTTCTTATTACCAGTATTACTTGTAGTGACTATATTCTTTCCCCCAACATGAGTTGTAGTGGCTATCCAATTTTTTTTATGTTTGAATCAGTTACGATAAAAAAAACAACCTCATGAGGATAAAATCCCCCTTCATTTTTATAGAGGTGGTACTCCTCTTTGAATTCTTAAAAGATTTATCTTGAAAATTATCAGGAAAAATATAAATGTATAAGAATGTTAATCAACAAACTCCAAATATTTATTATTCATATAAATAAAGAAATATCTTTTTAATGAATCAAGAATATAAACAGATCAAAAGTTCCCATAAAATATTGTTGCATAAATATACAAATGAGAAAACTATGACATAAATCTCACATCCATTACAATATTTAATAATTTGATCACATTCAAGAAAACGAAGACGAATATCCCAGATATAAGAGAACTTTAAAATATTCTCTCTATCAAAATTAAAATAGGATTTTGATAGGTCAACTTCAAGTATCTTTTACTCAAATGCTCAGAGTTCAAAGATATACTTAAAATTAACCCCAAAATAGTTCTCTTGGATTTATCAAAAATAATATGTCTTTGATAGTCTTATAAAATAAAGAATTTGTCTAAAAGGGAATGGGATTGGGGTTCCCATGGACCATAAAATATAAATCAGAAGAAGGGGAAAGTAGGAACAACATGCGAACCATGCATAAGCAAGGCAAGAACTGAAAATGGTAAAAGGAAAAAATCAGATTTCGATTATATTCTTCTTAAAAAAGATAAAATATAACTGGATGAATTAATAAATTAAAAGGAAAGGGATATGATCAATTTAGACTTACTTTAAAATAATCTCTCATGTCTCATTTTTGGGTCGTTGTTGTTCTTAGATTTTTTCTGGCGACAATTTCTTCATCGGTACCATCTACTTCTATTTGGTTATCTTCGGTAATCTTGATTAAGGTTGATTCTAACCATTTTTCAATATAATCATATAAAGGAGCAATGATCACTTCTTGCTTAACTTTTATATCAAATAAGGTTATTCAATTTCTCTATAATCAATTGAAAGTTGTTGTAATGCAATCCTGATGTCTTCATTTCTATTTTCATACTCAACAAGCCAATTTCAATGTCTTGTTATGTGTACTCGATCATGTTGTTGAATTTTTTCGTTGAAAGCCCTTTCAATATTTCAACATGTTCTTCAAATTGTTGTCTTGTTTGAACAATTGAATTCACAATTAGCTTTGGATTATGTGCTTCAATAGTATCTCCTGCAAGGTCAAATCTTGTCAATTTAGAATAGAATTTGGTCTTTTTGCTACTTAAAGCATTCAAATCACCTAATAATTCTCTTAATATATTAATCCTTTTTACCCAACATGCCTTTAATTGCTTGACATGAATCAGAGAGGGAAAATATTCTTGTTTTCTTTGGTATTCAGTCATCCCTGAAATTTTTATAACAAATGTAGAGAGTGCATTCTTATAAAATTCTTCATCATTCGTTATGTAAGCTTGTAAATCATCCCTTGTATTTTGAATTCTGGAACCAAGAGAGACAAATTTATTTGTTAAATCCCAAGTCTCTAAAATAAGAGACATTTTTTTTTATATTTTCTTCAACGTAGTGCCTAGTCACGGAAACTAGACTTGATGCCCATTTTATTCTTAGGCCTGATTATGGGGTTTTGTTTGAGCTCTTTCCATGTTGGATTGTTGAAACTGGAGTAGCGAGTATCATAGGTGGCATTAGAGTAGACTCTAATTCCTTGATTATTTATTTAAGCCTAGCATTTTCAACTTCCATATCATCTATCAAAACATCTAGAGCATCCCCTGTATCTTTGTGAAACTTAGCAATTTTAGATGTAGGCAATTTACTAAGGTCAAATTTATCACATGATTTTCCTTTTTTGTTTTTTGAACAAGATATTTTAAGAATCAACTTTTTGTAAGTTCTATCAAATAAATCATTTTGTATAGAAATGGATTCTTCTTCTGAAAATACTTCTTGAATGGCAAGCTTAGCTACAAGCTATTGAGTTTCTTGTAATCTTTGGTCATCATCGGGAAATTGGATATTCTCAATATCAACTTCCAAGTACATATCTTCTAGAGAAGCTTCAATTACAGGTATGTGTTCTTGAACTTATTGTTGTTCAATTTCCTACTGAGAATTAGTCTTTTTTCTTTTCACTTGAAGTTTGTGTGGTTTTTCCAATTTTCCCTGTGGAATTGTTTTGTCACCTGCATCACCTAAATTATTTGTTGAACACTTTCTCTTTTGTGATGTTTCCTACTTAAAATTATTTTTGGGTGGGCCACTCTTTTGTGAGTCAATAGGAGATTGAGCATATTTTTCATTTGATACTTTTCCCTTCTATTTGTAACGGTCAGTTGTGCTCACAATATTTTCAATATCATCTCTTCTTTTCTCAACAAGTTGTATCAGAGGATCATGAGTATTACCTTCTTCTTCTCAAAAAATGAATGTATTAGTAAGTGAATTATTGAACCAAATTGATGTCATGTGATAAAAAAACAGATGTTTTGTGTCAAATCCCCTGATTTCCTCCGCAAATTTCAAATTATATCGATCAAGTTGGACTGTGAATTCATCAATTTTAGAGATTCATCTCAACAAGATTTCCCCAATTCTCCATGGTAGTGTAATCAACCACTTCTTTCTTTTCTCATTGAAGAAATGCAACTAGAAATTGTACTTCCTCGCAACCTTAATAGAAAATAATCTATCTAGAACATAATAAGGTAGAAAAAGGGGTATTTCACAAGAGCAACAAATTCTCACAATATTGTAATTATCCATCATCTCTAGAGTCCCTTTTTGGTCTAGGAAAATTGATTCTTCTAGAAACAGTCTGGAAGTATTCTCTCCAAAAACAAGGTTTTTGAAAAAAAAAATTTCCTTATATACTTCATAAAAATAATAATTGAACTTTTTTCTCCATATATGATCCAAAATGGGTCCAGGAAGGCCTAAAACTCAAAGTTCTTAGAATCACTTCAAAACGGACATGTGTGTAGACCTCGTCGTTATGAACCCAATGCAACTTGAACAAGCTCAAATGAACATTGTATGAGGAAGATATCATGTTCTGCTCATTTTTCCAAACATGCATTTTTTTTTATGATTGTGCAGTCCGTACAATGTTGACATGGCAGATGACTGTACAGGTTGTACGACCATACCGTGATGTGGAAGAGGAATGGAATGTTGACTGGATAGGTGTGGCATATTTGGTTGAATCATTGTTTGACAAGTGTCACCTAGTGGGCAATTGTAATGGTGCCACGTGGCCCAGTCATGGGGTGCCACGTGGCACCCCTCCGTTTGTTGGTTGTGGAAAAATTTTATGGACTCCACAGGAGTCGAATCCATGACCTTTGGGAATGGGGAAGAGTCTTGGAAGGGTTGGGCTACTAGCCCACCCACAGCAGTTCTTAACACTCTATGTTCAAATAAATTATTTGAATTGAATTGGAGTTTATTTTGACGGAGTTAAGGGCTAGGGCCTAGCCCCATCCCCAACGCATTCACCATTCCATGTGACCTTAACATATGACCTAAACCTCCAAACTATGGTGTGCGTGGTATGGGATAAGCCCCAGTCGATGGGGGGGCTAGCCCGCGACCATAGGCTCAAGACTAGGGGCCAATATAATGGAAAGGAGCGTGGAGGATTAGGACAAGGCCATATGGCCAAGCCACGTGACTAGGATCATAAGGTTAGGGGGAAAGTGCATAGTGCTTGGCCACAAGGAAATTCCATATGACCAAGGGCACGGATCACAAGAGGGTTGCCCCAATAAATGAACCTCATTGTGGGTTTTCAACCTTATAATTATATTTTAATTGATTTTTAAGCCTCTTTTGGGAGATTTTGGCCATTATTGGAGGATTTGGAGCTCTTTTTGAGGCCAGATCTTGGGAGGAAGTTGGGAGGTTGTTGCCAAATTAAATCCTATATAAACCATATTTTCTTGTCAGCTTCAGGGAGGTTCAGAATAGGGAATACTGAGGAATTTGATAGTCAAAGCCATTTTTATGCAGGGAAGCCATTGAGGAGAACAACTTTGTGAGCCATTTATGGGAGCTTTGTTCATCCATTTTCAATGTCGTCAGTTGTGTTTGGTTCTTGATATCTAGTAGAACACAACCATATCATTTTGTAATCCATTTGACACTTATCAGATGTAATTTTGAAGCTTTGAAGAGAAATAAGAAAGCCTCACCCACTGAGACAAAGGCCCAGAGACGTAGGCGATATTGTCAAACTCCGTTAACAAATTTCGATGTTATGGTTTGCTGATTCTTGTGCTTATTTCTAGATTTGTATATCTTATTATGGATACCATGTTACATTATTAATTCTTCCTCTTTCATCAATTTCTTAAATGGTTAATGAACTCATGTTTTAAAACTCAACCATAGTCTTTAAAAGATTCGGATCAAGTGGTATCAGATCTAGTTGACGATTTTTTTTTGAGTTTTCATGATTACCAGGGAAAAGTTGAATCATGTTGAAGTCGAGCTTGTTGAAGAGAATCATGAGATTGGATCAAGAAAGAGAACTTCTGAAGGTGAGAAGATGGCATCGGAAGAGGGAATTTCTCATGAGGAGAAAGAGTTTTGAAAGACTTTCTTCGCCATGTTGGAGATGGTGAAGGTTCTATATGATGATTACTTGGAGCGGAAGATACCGATTCTAGGTGAATATTCAAAGATCAAAAGTGAATAAGGAGAGGATCCTCCTAAAAATCCTCCTCACCTCCTTCTTCTCTATCAACTTCTTCTTCTTCAAGTTCAAGTTCCAAATCCACCGCAAGAAGACATTCCCATAAACATAAACAGGATATGCCTTTACTTAAGCTTGATGTGAAATTTTAATTACCCATGTATGATGGTGAAGTCAATGCAGAGAGGCTTGATAAGTGGGTGAGACAGATAGAGGTTTATTGTAGTGTGCAAAAAATCAAGGATGAGGCAACTGAAATCAAATTTGCATCGCTTCGACTTGCAGGCACATCACTTATATGGTGGCAAAGAAAGTTGCAAAATGGCATGCAACAAGTGGGTAATGTATTTCCATCATGGAAAGTTTTTGTTTCTGCACTTAGAAAACAATTGTATCCTTTGGGTTATAAAGAGAAGGCTTTAATTGAATGGAAAGATCTTAAACTAATAAAGGGAAAAATAGTGCAATAATACACAGATGAATTTTGTAAGATGGCATTAATGTTAGAAATTCCATTGCATGCCCAAGAAACTCTTATGAAGTATGTTATCACTACAACAATTTTATATGGAATCCAAGTTTCGGGACTTAGCGAGAGGCTAAATCGGTGTAGAGGTGAGATAAACTGGAGGACAAGGCCATATCTAGCAAACGGGGCTATGTCTAGTGGATGTGTGAAGATTGATGAGACCCGATGGGTCACAGATTGTGGGCACCACAAATCAATGGTTAGGGATCATATCAGGATGAGAACTAGTGCGGAGGTTAATTTATTGAAAGCAGGTCAATAAAAATACTGTGGTTTCGTCTGGGGATCACGTGGTGCCATCGGATACATTTCGAGGGGAAAAGAGGGTGAACTCGAAGCCACTCAACCATGCCCTGAAATCACGTGTCAAATGTCATTAAATGCAATAAATCCAAGGGTCAAATGCAGAAAGGAAAATTGACGACCAGTCAAATCATCTCAAGACACTTGTTTGGGTATTATTCATCCGTTCAATTCCAAGTGAGCGCTACCAAATAACCAATTTAAAGACTCATCTTTGGAAATCGATAGTAGAAAATGATAAGTCATTATCCCTATAAATAATTTCGTCAGTTACCCATGATTATCACTCGATGGCGACTGTTACTCGAAACAAAGGTGAAATTACTCCATTTTCAGTAATTGATGTTTTATTATAGAGCAGGATAACCGCAAATCGAATCGTTCATCCAATTTTGTATAGTTGAGAGAAATAGGCTCTTGTTTCTAGGAAAACCAGAGGAAATGGAGAAGAAAGATACAACGGTTTTCAACAAAATGGGAAAGTCAAATAGTATGAAAAAACTATCAATTAAGAAGAAAGAAAGGCATGTTGTGCAAATAATGGAAATAACATTTCGCACAAAGTCTGTAGATGAACCAGGATCAGGTAAAGAGATCATATTGAATCCTATTATGAAGGATTCGATCATTAATGGATATTCAGATGGATGCTACATGAAAGTTGGCGAGAGTAAAAGAAACAAGCGACAAAAGAAGGAGACTAAAGATGGAACAATTGAAGGTACTGAAGAAGACCAGTCAAGTTGGCTTGACACTTTAAAGGAAGAGATTGCAAACCTGAAATAAATTGCAAGCTAAATTGAGTATATTTCAGGGAATCTTGTGATGGTGCAGACAAGTGGCATTTAGGGTAAAAATCTTAAACATTTCGGTTTTTTTCTTGTAATGTTCCCTAGAAAGTAAGAATTCGGTTTTGGTATGTTACTCCCTCTGTGACTGATATATATTTTTGGAATCTTGGATAAGATGATCCATTTTGGATCT
This sequence comes from Picea engelmannii, assembly GCA_009831015.1. Classification (NCBI taxonomy): domain Eukaryota; kingdom Viridiplantae; phylum Streptophyta; class Pinopsida; order Pinales; family Pinaceae; genus Picea; species Picea engelmannii. The sequence goes on from WSFP011451295.1 coordinate 16,915, forward strand.
CGTATTTAATTTATCTATATACTGTTAAAAAGATAAATGAAAGGTTCGACTTACCAGAGAAGGGTCTGCCCTTATAGCAGGAAAACTTTGTAATTTCTTATGGATTTTAATATAAGCAGATAAGGTTTTCTTAGATAGCCAAGATTCATCACGGTGTTGATGTTTAGTATGTTTTCTTGTATTTCATATTCATGAATGTGTTTTTCTACTAGCGATAATCTTTAAGAAAAAGAAAGAATCCACCTTGTTGGTGTTCTTTTTCATATTGATTATACTTGTTATGTGTTTATTGGTTTCTGGTTTAAAATTCTCCCTTGAGTGGTGCTTTGTTTTTGGTATCCAGCCTTTATGTTTCTTCTTCTAATGCTATACCAAGAGATCCGTCCTCTATTAGACGCCTCTTGCCGATAGTGATCTATTTTTTCTTTTCCACTACCATCTCATATTACTTATTTGGTTGAACATCATACCTATTTTTCCTTTGTCCCCTATGGAATACATAGCTTATAAATCTTCATACATTTTCAGGAATTGACCCCATTGCCCAATGGCCCCGCTCTCATGTTTTGTCCTACCACCTTCAAATTTTACCCTATGGTAGAATATGACCTCTGTGCGCACATTGCTAAATCTTTTGAGTATTTTAACTAGCTATATTCCTGAGAGATTCCTCTCTAGTTGGAAGGGTCATAATCCAACCTAAAGTTGGTTGAAACAATTACCTTTGTTGTTTGTTTTATCAGCCGAACAAATCTACAGAGTGCTAAAATTTTGGTGTCGTTGTCGAGGAGAAAAGGTGAAATCTTCCCTGGGAGAAATGACAAAGTTCAGATTTGAGTACTGATGGTGAAAATTATTCAAACACAAAAAGGTTGTACATCATTCACCTAGTGACTCCATTTTTAAGAATCTAGAATTCAAAACTTTCACGGCGAATCCATTGTCCAAAGACTCAGTAGCGTAAATATTTTATTGGCAACTCCACTCAAGATTCAAATGTGATTCAGAGACTCCACTGGAAGATGATATCCCTTGACAGAGGTATGAAAGGACATCATGGGAGAAAACAAGTACCTAAAGTTGAGTTTTTTCCAACACATAATATTTTTGTTATTAATTACCTTTTTTCCTTTCCTAAACATGCTAAAAAAAATTCTTCACCTGTTGCATGCAAATAATGATCATGATAATCTTGAAATTGTATATCCTCCTCTTAAATTTATACATATATCTCCTCATTTTATCATTGATTTTGATCAAAATTTCCCATCTGAGCCATGCGATAACCATGACCAAGTGGATGAGCCTCATGAAACCAAGGCTGATATTTCACCTCCTATACTTGATCCAACACCCTCCAAGATTCAACATAGATACAAACCCTTGAAATTACCTCACATCCTTCATGATCTTCCTCCAAAGCACTATAAGTACCTACTTGTGTTTGATGGGGAACCTGATGCCATCACAGCTGAAAAACATATCCAAGAGTTTCATCATTTTATAGATTTGTTTGAGATTGACCATGACGATGTTTGTATGATGGTTTTCTCTCAATCCTTGAAAGGAGATACCAAAGAATGGTTTAAACATTTGCAGCCAGAGACAATTAGCTTATGGGAAGAATTGAAGAGTGTTTGTTCGAAGTTTTGGGGCAAGAAGAAATCTTTGGATCTACAACTTACAGAATTATATTCCTTGAAAAGGAAAATAAATGAAACTATTTCTACATTCAGTAGAAGGTTTTCCATTATTTATTAAGATTTTCCCAAAGAAATTCAACCCATTGAAGCTATTTCCATGCTCTAATATGTCACTACTTTTCATCCAAACTTGTATTTCCTTCTTATGGAAAGAAGACCTAAGACCTTACAACAAATATTTAATGATGCTCAGGAGATCCAACACAATATCCAAGCATGTGAACAGATTCGAAATGAGGGATTGGATGCTCCAGGACATGAAAGTGTATATGAACAGAAAATGGTTGATTGTAATCTTGAGCATACAATTGATAATATTATAGGTCCTATTGATGTTTTAAATGATAATGATTTTGCAAAGGATTATATTCCACTTGTTGAAAGAGAGGGCACTTATGTAGCTTCTGATCCACCCCATGATAAGCATGGAGTTGATTGTTTCATATATTCATTTGTAGACAGTCAAGAAGATGAGTTTGCAAATCAGCTTGTTAAGGAACATGTTTATGTCCCAAGATTTTTCTTGTTAGATGGCATTGCAGATGTTGTTGATTTGTCTATATATGATGAATATGATGATGACTATGATGTTGAATTTCTAGAACAACCAACTGCATGTTCTCTATCAGAAAATGTTCATTTTCAGCAGTGTAATCAGCCTACATATCACAGTTACAAAGAGGAAAGTACTAAAATAGTTGCAAAAAATTCTTTACCTTTATTCTTTTTTTCATTTAAATTGTTGAAAGAAAATGCTAAGATCATCATTGAAGTAAAGGAATGTGTGCTGATGCAAAATCACACTGATTCACTGGAACAAATTAACAAGAGATTGCAGCAATATTCTCATGTGTTTGATGACTCTATTGCTTGTTATATAGGAGGTTGTAACATCCCGCTCTGGCGCACTGAGAACACTTATTATTTGAGGACACTTTCTCGCAAGTGATCTAGACCCTTTTTGATGTTAGACCTTTTATATTTGATTATGATGTGATTGACAGATGACATGATGTGTTACTATTTGATGTAGACGGGTGCTATTGACTTAGTTTTATTGAGTGTGCAGGGTTTTTGACCT
>ML871995.1:0-19124 GCA_009831015.1 Picea engelmannii
TAATTTACTTTAATTAAAGGAATTGTTAAAGTAAAGTGATTTTATTAATTAGTTGAGTTTATTTAAAGAAATGCTTTATTAGCATTAGTGAATTAAATCTTAGCCATTAATTTAAAGTGAGGTGAGAAGTAATCTCAAGTGTCAATAACATTGGAGATTAAGGTTAGGTCATAACTAAAGATTATAAAATCAAGGCCAGGGTAAAAGAGGAAGGTTGGTTGTTTTGATACAGAGAGAAAATAAGGAGTTTTTCTCAAAGATATCTTGGATAGGTGGAGAAGGAATTCCATCTAGAGATCGGGTCAAGGAGAAGAGAGAACATAGACAACTGCAAGTGGGTTTCAGTAGATTGGAGCCACAACAACATGATTGTGTTATATGAAGTTTTCCATACAATTTTTATGCGTGTGTACATGGGTTTTAGTGGAGATAGGCACTTATACATGGGTTTGTTTAAGGAAAGGCATGTACATATTGGGAAACATGACAGTGAGGGGTTGTACACTAGACCAGAAGTTGCTAGGGTTTGCAGGTGTTGTCTATAGTTTTTTGTATTTCTTTGTGGGCCATTTTCCTAGTAAGGGAGCCCTTGTAAGATTTGAAATTATTTGAATGATAAGCTTAGTTGATGGGTAGAGTATATTTGTATATTGTGTGTGAGATTTTGATTTCCAGTATTGCTTGTGCTATATTTACTTGAGTTAATTATTCCAACAAGTGTATTATGTTTTGTGTGCTCCTAATTTGATTTATAGTTTAAGAAAATCATTAGATAACAAGATGCCTAGGTGTCAGAGTGGGGATTTCAACATGGTACCAGAGCTTATGCTTTGAGAGGAAGCCATATCTCAAATCTAAAAAAATTTGATAGTTGATATATCAGGTCTGGAAGGAGATTAACCAATAGTAGGAAATCAAGGGTTGGATTTCAGGTAAACAACTGTACTGAAGCAAAACTAGGGTTTGTAGTTGTACAAAGTTGTACATGGGTTGTAGTAAGAAAATTCATGTACACATGTGGGTTTGTTTGATGAAAGTCACTTACATATGTAGGTTTCAATGGTGACATGCATGCATACGATTGTACAGGGGCAATTTCAGCAACATGTTATTTCCAGGGCATATTATTAGGTCTAAGGGATGGAAACAATTCTAAGAGTTGTAGACATATTGGATGGAGCATCCAACTTCCTATATTGGAAAGCAAGAGTTACTTTGGCCTTGAAGGAATGTGACCTTTGGGATATAGTGGACAAAGTAGTTGTTGCACCGACAATTTTGCTAGCTTTAACAACTCAAAAGAAAAAGGAGATTAAATTTGAGTGGGTAATCTTGGATTCAGTGAAGGATCATCTTATTCCTCACTTATCCGAGAAGAATATGGCTAAGGATATGTTTGATGGCATGATAGGATTATTCTAGAGCATTAACATGAATAGGAAGATGGTCTTAGGAAATAAACTCGGATCTGTGTAAATGTCTTGATCTGATAATTTTACCAGCTATTTCATGAGGATCACTTAGGTACATGATAGACTTGTAGCTATAGGATAGAAATTGGATGACATAGAGCTCATGAATGTGACATTGAATGGTTTTCCCAAGATTTTGGAACCATTTGTCAAGGGAGTTTGTGCTCGGGGAAATCTCCCAGATTAGAAGAGGCTTTGGGATGATTTTATCCAGGAAGAGACTCAGGAGGAATATAAAGGTATCAAGTAGGGGAGTAGTGATGAAAACTTGGCCCTTGATAATAAGAAAAATAAGGACAAAGGAAAGGGTTCTAGCAAGAAAGGTAACAATGATGGAGGAACATCACAACCAGTGAAGAAGAAGGACTTGAGTAAAATCAAGTCCTTCACATGTCATAAGAATGGAAATTATGCATCTCAACGTCCAAAGAATAAGAAGGGAAGATGAAAGACGTAGACAACAACATGAACAAAGATGTAGGTAGATGAGTTTACAACAAAGTTTGAGAAGGATTTCTCACTAGTTTCTTGCTTTTATACCAACACAACTACCGAGAGTGAGTGGTACTTGAACAGTGGTGCATCTCGTCATATGATAGAAGCATGGTAACTATTCAGTAGTCTGACAGAGAAGGACTTAGGTATTCATATGGAGCTTGGTGATGATGCCAAATATGTAGTGAAGGGAGAGGGAGCAATCTTGTTCCAGCTTGAGTCAGGAGCTTCGTTTGATTCCCAGGATTTGCTTTATGTACCAGGATTTAAGAAGAAACATTCTCTCATTCTCAATTATGGAGGACATGGTTTTTTCCATTACTTTTCAGAGAGGGAAAGTACTCATATGTCTATAGAAATCTAGCTCAGACACAAGAATGTTCATTAGGGTTAGAGATGACACTTTATATAGGTTACAGGGTAAACTTGTTCATGATTTGGTACATGCTAGTGATGACCTATGTGATCCAGGAGGATATGGGAACACTCACAGAGGTCTAGGAGGATCCATAATGCTCACAAAGGTCTAGTAGGATCCAAAAATGCTCAAAATTTGACCATCTCAAATGTTCTAGAAAACTACATCATTGCATAGATCTTGACGATAACTTTCCAATGGTGTAAAAATCGCCTCAAACGGAGCTCGTATGCAAAAGTTATGGCTGGTCAAAGTTCAAGTCAAATAGGGAAAAAGTCAAAGTCAAGGACATATGTCCTTTCTGTACAATAGGATGATGTCCACATGATGTAGTGTGACATCAATAGGGTGATGTGGTAACACGAAAACATACCTCGTGTCACCTAAAAATGGACTTTTCAAAGGTCCATTTGGACCAATAAAAATTTGACACATGTCATCTGTACATATGATGTGGCATTCGTACGATGACATGGTAGGAAGCCAAGTGGACCAGTAATAGACCGACATGTGGAAGTCTGTATGATTGTGTAGAAAACATGTCAATAGGTGATGTGGCAGTCCATATGCACATGTGGCAGGTGTTGGGTTGTTATATTATTTGGAGTGAAATTCTAGTCGAGGTGGATCGACAACAAAGCCCCCCCTTAAACCCCCCTACGCGCCTGACGCAACATAACATACAATAAAGCTAGTCATGCAAAGAATATAACACATACCCAACAACATGTACTTGGTGTCGGCCAGTACACAGTCAGATCAAGGTGTTTGGTTGATTGACTCAAGAGCATCCTATGATATGACACCACATAGAGAATGGTTATGCAAGTATGAATGCTATGATGGAGGTGACGTGTTCTAGGGGGATGAATCGACAACCAAAATTGTCGAACAAGGAAGAGTTCGACTGATACTATAGGATGGGATGAAAATAACCCTTCCAGGTGTGCTACATATTCTGGGTTTGGCAAGAAACCTGATATGTGTCAGTAAGATGAGTGATGCTGGAGTGCACACTCTGTTTCAGAAGGATTCGTGCAAGATGGTTAGAGGTGCGATTGTCTTAATTAAAGGAGTCCAGATTGGAACCATATACAAAATGTTTTGGAATGTCGACTTGACTAGATGCAACAACGCCATTTCTCCTGAAGCCGGCTCGACTTCGACTCAACTCGACCCAACTCAGGCTGAGTTGATACAAACTGACTCGACAAGACATGATAAAATTGACCCGACCATGCTATGGCATGAGAGGATGGGACACATTGGAAAAAAGGACTTCAATCCATGCATAACAAAGGTATGGTCAAAGGTTTTCCTGAATTTGGTTTAGAAGTTGACTTTTGTGAACATTGCATATATGGAAAACAAAGTCGGGTGAGGTTTCCATCTAGAGTGACAATGGAAAATGGGATTTTAGAATTGGTGCATAGTGATGTGTTTGGCCTGGTTACAATGCCTTCACTTGGTGGATCCATGTATTATGTCTCCTTCATAGATGATTTTTCCAGAAATAGATGGATTTATTTCTCAAGGAAGAAATGAGAGGTTTTTGAAAAATTTAAGAGTTTAAATCTCTTGTAATAAACCAGACAGATGAGAAGATTAAGGCACTGAGAACTGACAACGATGGTGAATTTTGTGGAAAAGAATTTGATCAGTTTTGTAAGAAGTGTGGCATATCACGCCAAAATACCATACCATATACCACACAACAAAATAGAGTTGCCGAGAAAATGAACATAACGTTGATGGATAAGGCAAGGAGCATGCTCAGTGGTGCTGGGCTCGCACAAGAATTCTGGGTGGAGGCAGTTGAAATTGCAATATATCTGGTGAATATGTATCCTTCATCGGATTTGTGAGAATAAAATTTTATCACTGCATATATTCCAAGGAAGAAGGTGGGCATTTCATATATGTAGCTTTGTATGTCGATGACATGTTACTGATTGAAAACAACATGGATGCAATAAAGGAGATGAAGAAACAACTATCCTCCAAGTTCGAAATGAAGGATCTTAGTGTAGCTAACTTCATTATGGGAATGGATATTAAGAAAGATCGAGCCACTAACAAGCTCTAGTTGAATCAGACAAAGTATATTGAAACAATTCTAAAATGGTTCAACATGCAAGATTGCAAATCGATGAAGGTGCCAATTCCCGTGGGAGCAAGGATAGCTACTGAACAATGTCCAAAGACACAGGAAGAAATAGAGGACATGGAACGTGTTCCCTATGAAATTGTTGTTGGTATTATAATATATGTGATGGTCTACACTTGACCAGGCATTTCCCATGCAGTGGGAGTGTTGAGGAGGTACATGTCAACACCTGGAAAGGAGCACTGAACAATTGTCAAGAGAGTATTTAGGTATTTGTGTGGAATGAAGGACTATGCTATATGATACCAAGGAAGACTTGGAGGTGACAGTGGTAAATTAAATGTACATGGCTTTGTCGACCCTCACTGGGCTAGAGATCTGGATCGATGAAGGTTGACCAACATATATGTCTTCAAGATGTTCGGTGGAGCAATAAGATGGATGAGTAAGCGATAGGAAATCGTAGCCTTGCCAAAAATAGAAGTTGAATACACGACAACCACTCATGGAAGCAAAGAAGTAATATGGCTGCAAAGAATGTGCTCACGAATCAGGTTTGAGAAGAGAACTATGAAGGTAAGTTGTAATAGTCAAAGCACAATATTTCTGGTAAAGAACCCTGCTTATTATTCGAAGACTAAACACATTGATGTACAATACCATTTCATAAAAGATATGGTGGAAAGTAACAAGGTGCTACTAGAGAAAGTAGACACATTGGAAAACATAGTAGACTCGTTGACCAAGTCTGTGAGTGATGTGAAGTTCTCTTAGTGCAGAGAGGAAATGTGTATTGCTGCCTTGGGTCTATGAATAAAAGTTCAGGAATCTCTTGGTTTCAGCAAAGGAGACGACAAGTGGGACAATGTTGGGTTGTTGTATTCTTTGTAGTAAAATTATAGTTGAGGTGGATCGACTAATGGTTGAAGTCAAGGTGGATAGACAACAGGTCAAGAGTCGAGATAGATCGGGAACAAATCAAAGGTCGAGGTTAGTCGACTGGGTAAATTTGAAGTCAAAGGTTGAGGTGGTTTGACATGGTAAATTCATTGACAACAAGTCAAAGAGGTCAACCAACAAGAGGTTGAAAGGTGGGCATGTGGCGACTAACTGAAGATCGAATGAAGGCCGACTGGTAGTTGAATGGTAATCTGACTGTTACGAGGAAAATCTCTTTATGGCTAGGGGAAAACCACAATAGATGGAAATGACTACAGAAATCAACTCTAATCTCAAGTATGCTATATAAACAAATATGCTAACAAGACAAGACAAGAGGCCTACCTCATCCAGACGTTCAATGAATTCCACCGTTGAGCACTTGACTCAAAGAAATATACCTGCAAATAGTCCTCAACAACCAAGTATCACAAGCATATGGTGATAATATATGATGTTAGCACATTCAATAGCATAATCCATCAACATTCATAACAAATATGCCCATGGAATAATAATTAAAATATTTGCAAGACGTTAATTGGATGAGAAAAGAGTATTTCTATTAAGATATAATCAACAGAAGTGAATACGTTACAGACTTCCATGTCAGCACGGTTAAGAACCGATAAACTAAGTTCCTTCCACCTGGGCCACCACCACTTCAATCCTCCACCAAAGGAAAGCTCATATAAGCGAGACAATGAAGTTCTCGATCAACAAGGGAAGAGCTTGGGGGCTAAACAATGTGTTCAGACTTAAAGGACAAAGGGATGCAGACTCAATGTGAAGTGAATAATTTCTCCAGAGTAACTTTGCTCTCAAAGTTGAATTCTTTCTTCTCTTTTTCCATAGCTCGGATCTGGCCCATTTATAGCCTTCAAGTGTAACTGAAGGGCTGATTTGGAACGTTTCCAATATATGGAAGGCCAAGGATCATTGATCTCGTGACGTGACATGGAAACTCGACACCATTTTTCAATTTTGGGCAGATTTTCCAATGCACGCGGGCTGTAGTGGTGCAACATGCATATACACATGCTGTATAGTAGGCAAGGTGCGTATATGTGGAAAAATTATATTTTTATCTCTGGGATTTGAGAAAAGGGACTTCAAGTCTGCATAGGGAAATGGAAAAAGGACTTATGTGAAAGATTGCATGGGGTGAGGAAAATCTTGCTATAACAAATGCCCCCTAATGTGTGAGGTCAGAGGACTATCTGCGATGTCCGAAATACATTATAAAAACCCAGAAGTGGAGTAATGGGGACCCAGTTGGAAGAACTAGTTGCTCATTACAATCTATACGGACTTTGCATACATTGTTGCCAATTTGAATTACACTGCAGTTCCATGTGAAAGTATACCAAACAAATGTCCATGGCCGTGAATAGGAAAATATGAATGCGGTTACATGCCAAAGGTTGTCATAGTCACGAACAAGGCCCAGTAAAACCAGTCTCAAAATCAATCTGAAGATATCTGTATACAATGGAGTACAATCTGATCTCCCATGATCATTGAAGTCATACAGGTACTGGTCCAATGAAAAGGTAGCAACAATTTAGGAAAGCTGCGGCTACATACTGATGTCTTCAAGTCTTCTACACAATCTGCCAAAGGTGCAAGTCTACATCATGTGAATAAAGGAGTTGAGGTTGAACACAATAAGATTTCGTTTGATTACCGGTCATTGCGGTATACCGTTAACAAATGCAAGGCAACCTACCGATAATGAAAGTAGGTATCAAGGCACCAAGTACATTCTTATAAGTGTTAATAAAGGAGTCAGGGTTGAACACTTGAAGAATCCATCGATTAGGAGACATTGATGTATTCCCAAATGTCGACGGTGAGAGATGCCGCCACTAATGACTGCAAGCCTCTAGGTACTCATGACTCTAGGTCTTGTTTCCATAATAGATGAGCTGAAGTTGATGGAAGGAGACCCACTAAAATGAGAGCATCAAGGCATCTCTCATCATTCAACATGAGGTACAAAGAAGGAGATTGATGATTTGGAGCCAATAGGATGAAGAACGTGTTCACAAACCAACAAACCTGTGCATCTTTTGCATGCACCAAGTGCAAGCAGTACACGAAAAAGACCCTCTAAATAGCAGCTAATGAGGACAACTGCTAAAAAAGGCGAGGAAACCACTAATAAGGCTAATGGCATCCAAGACACTGCATGAATCCCAATGTGTGAATAGATGTCTTGCCGTCGAACACAAGGGAAACCACCCAGTCAATGACCACTGATGAAATGTCGATTGCTAGGTTCAGGGTTACCTACCAATGAGGAAATTAGGACCAGGGTGCATAGTAGGACTACAACTTCATGTGATTCTGAGACAAACTGAGGGTATGGCCGACATACAAAGTCAAGATTTTTGAGGAATGGATGACACAGGTTGATAGACATCCTTCGAACAAGAGCATGAGACATCAATCAAAATCTCCATAGGGACTGGAAGAGTAACCAATCGGGGGAGTAAACTCTTTGTAACGAGCTCAACTTCCTAAGGACATGCTAAACCCAAAATTATGATGACAAGTGGACTAAAAAATTTTGTGCTCTGTTCAAAGGTGACACAAATGTTGCCAATATAAGATAATACTCCCTTCCCGCCCCATCTTTTTTTGTTTTTTCATAGTCAAATGAATGCTATGATACATAGGAGGAAACACGTGTCGCAAGTAAGAAAAACTAGTTCCAACAATGGAAGATACCTATGCTCAATGTAAGGAGGTGCATGCAGGAGATGGACACTCAGGGGAATGTTCCCTCCTGGGTATAAGGTGTCAAGTTGCAAAGGATATAAATGAGGCTATACTTGGTTGAGGATGAAAAACTATTGAGGAAAACAATTTATAACACAAAGCGAGAACTGACCATAGGCTCAATACTGCAAGAAAGGGCATGAGATGCAATCACAAATTAATGCCAAAAAATGTCCTTTTTCATAATCTTAGTCTACTTGGTTTGAAAAAGGGATAAACTTGTACCAAATAGACGTCCTTTCAAATTCAATTTATGAGTGTGAAAGAGACAAGTTTACTCGACAATCTTTTCGTTTTTTGAAAATGAGTCGGAAAAGAGATTAACTAAGACTCATGACCTTTCAAATCCAATTTAACGAGTGTGAAAGGGACAAATTCACTCGGCAATCTTTTCACTTTTTAGATGAGTCAGAAAAGAGCTTAAATCATACTCGCTTGGGAGTTTCTAGGTGACATGTCATGGGGGAGGCCAAGGCTCCCGTGCTAGACTTCTGTGAAATGTCAGTATCTTACGAATAACCGACACAAGCTTGGGAAAAACCAAAGCTCTCCAAGTCAAGGAGGATAAAGTGCTAGCAGAGGTTACCGTCTCCATGATATATCAGATGATGTATCTTACTTGAAAGGACATAGGTGGAGGCATTGGATACCCCACAAGACCATCCCAATCAAATGGAACTTCTCCAGGACTTGGAGAGAGAGTACTTGGGGAGAGGAAAACTCTCTCTTGTTTAGAAGGTGTACTATCAGAAATGCTAACGACATGGTTGAATGATGCATCACCCTCCAAAAGGAGAGTTGTATTGACCAGAGGTTGCACTAGTGCGACCACTTCTTAAACTCCGAGTTGAATAAGATGCGTGATAAAAGGGACATGAGACACATCACCCTCGACAACGGGGGTGTGGCCAAGACAAGATTGCATCAGCATGATTGCCATGTCAATGAAAGGAGAAACATGGTGTGGGGAAACCACAGATGCCTCAGAACCTGAAGGCCCCCCTAGGTGAGAGACACACTTCTGGTATCCCGATAGTAGTAGGACACAAAAAAGTAAGGTGATTTCATTCACAAGTCCTGCAAAGGAATTTGGGCTTAGGTCTGAGACGTCTAGGCTTCTCAATCGAATGAATGCCCCCAATGTCATTTATAATTCCTGGTGACATGCTCTCAGCGTGACTGACAAAGGCTAGAGAGTCATCTCCCACATGATGTACAGAGGTTGGAGATGTGACATAGATATGACTTTTGGTGACTAGAGTGATTCCCCCAACATGACTAGCAATGATTGGTTGCGGGTTTTCAACATGACTTGCAGAGGTCATTGACCAATCTCCAACATGACTAGTTGTGGTTGGTAATGGAGCTCTAGTATGACTGATAGTGACTGGACTAGTGGTGGTGGTGATTTTTGGCATTGGATACCAAGGTCCCGAGAAAGATTGGTTTTGAAACATTGCAGGCTAGGAAGGGTCCTGGTTTACACCCTGTCCCTATCCGGAAAGGTAGTATCCTCTGCTTAGTTGGTCCATAGAGGTTTGTATGGGCATCATCACTGAATTAGATGTCTGGGAAGAGACAAAAGTATGATAAGGATTATTCAAGTGAGGATATATGTTGCCCCCATGTGAAGGGGTTCTGTGAAGAGGGTAGCCCGAAACATAAAACTAATTCCCTCCGTATGAAACACTCGAGGATATATGTGGACCCACCATAGGAAAAGTGTTAGTAGGAGTTGGCGTGGTGGATGAAGGATACACGGACGAGGTATAATAAGTAGGATAACCACCCATATGAGTATCGACCTTTGAAAAAAATGGCTAGGACTGGATCCGTAAGAGGGGAGGTTCCAACCTCCCACAATGAGAGTTGGTTGAGGGGCATGACTCCTATCAAATGAATACGTAGACGACGGGGCTATGGTGCCCTCGGATCCAAAACTAGGATTCGTATAAGTGGGCCAGGGAGAGGATGGAAAGGGTGAAGGCACATTTGACATATCAATAGGAAAATGATTAGAGACCCAAGGCATGGACTGAGTGTCATGATTATGCATACCATTAGGAAAAGTGGACATATTCATCCCCATGAAATGAGCGAACATCATGGGGGGGGGGTAGTGGTAAAGGAGGGAGTCATAGGAACTCCACTATCCATGATAATGACAACTTCAAAGCTCGGTATAAAATCTCAAAGGCCTACTAATAATCAAAGAGCACACAAAAAATAATCAAACGACCAATATGCACACAAACAGGATAAAGTGGATGAAAGGGGCCTCCCTCTCTAAAGTAGGTATGCCTCACCCAAGGGGGGCCTGAGACTCCCTGCTAAAGATCGAAGGTATCATAATCAGTTATAAGGGCCCTTGTGGGCTTAACAACTAGTTGGTCATATCCCCCCAGACAGGTAATCCTCCATAAATGTTGTGTGTTGTTTGACCCTTATCTGACCTAGGGTGTCTGCAGAATAACCCTTGCAAGTAACTTATGTGACACCTAAGTCAAGCAACTAAGAAACCATGCTATAACCGATGCATAGGTGAACAATCGTAAGTCAGGTCCACCATATGGGCAGGGTAGCGAAGCCCGAAACCTTGAAATCACTGCCTCTAACAGAGGTAAGGGCACTAGAAAGATCCCCATATGTGAATAGATCCCCAGAAATATACATGACGCTAAGAAGGTATCGGGGGGATATCCCTTCAACCGACCTCATGTGACCTCGTGCTTAACTCTGGTAAGCAGAGCCTCTTGATATTACCGATTATACAATGGATTTCTCCACTCCCTTAGTCGGACACATATGTTGATTTAATAGCCTTGGAGAAATTTACTCACAAAATCCTATTCCAAGGCACTAAATCCTAAACTAGTTTGTGCACCCTAGAAAATAAAATTGTTACTAATCAATTTTAAATTGTAGCGTTAATTTTAATGGCCTTGCTTACTCAAAAGGTGCAGTCGTGAAACTAGTGATTTTATGACTCGACATGTAAAATAAATGAATATGAATACAATGCAAAGTCCTAACTTCAATTTCCAATAAATGACGAGCTTCTTAAAAATGAAATTTTCAATTCAATTCCACAATTCTAAATAAAAATGCAATCTTTCTTTACATGCACTAAGATAAATGACAAAGACTCAAGATATCAAAATGCCAATCAATGTAAAATGCCTAATATTTTTGTATTTTTAATATAAGAAAAATGAAAATGCAAGGACTGAACAACAACTTGATATAAAGACTCTACTGTGTATAGACAGAGACAACCTAAGTAGGATATCAAGGAGCAAAACACCCAGCCCAAGGTGCAAGGACAATCAAAATGAAAATATGATGAGAAAGACACCGCCCAAAAATTCAACCAAAGACAGGTTTCCTGTCATTCCACGAACACTTAATAGTCACTAGAAATACCCAAGAGACTCAACAATCATCAAAACCTACCCAACAACCACCAAACCCAGTAATCAAGCAGCACAGGTTGATGTACGCGACTATTCAAGGGAAAAGCACATATGTACACAACTTGCAGGAGGAAAACACACGTATGTACACGACTGTCAAGAAAAACCCGTGTATATGTCTCAAAACACAGCTAGGCTAAGGAGAAGGTTGAAAGACTCAGACCCAGAGTGAACAGAGGCTATCAAGCAATCATATGACAAGAAATTCAATATGAACGAGAGAAATCTAAGGAGAAAAACACTCCAAACCCCAAAAAAGATGATTCAATCCCTAGTATGGTCGCCAATTCTGTTACAAGGAAAATCTCTCTATGGCTAGGGGAAAACCACAATAGAAGGAAATGACTGCAGAAATCAACTCTAATATCAAGTATGCTATATAAACAAATATGCTAACAAGACAAGATAATATGCCTACCTCATCCAGACATTCGATGAAGTCCACCATTGAGCACTTGAATCAAAGCAATATACCTGCAAATAGTCCTCAACAACCAAGTAACGCAAGCATATGGTGATAATATATGATGTTAGCACATTCAATAGCATAATCCATCAAGATTCATAACAAATACGCCCATGGAATCATAATTCACATATTTGCAAGATGTTAATTGGATGAGAAAAGAGTATTTCTATTAAGATATATCAACAGAAGTGAATAATTTACAGACTTCTGTGTCAACACGGTTTAGAACCGAGAAACTAAGTTCCTTCCAGCTGGGCCTCCACCAGTTCAATCCTCCACCAAAGGTAATCTCATATAAGAGAGACAATGAATTTCTTGATCAACAATGGAAGAGCTTGGGGGATGAACAGTGTGTTCAGACTTAAAGGACAAAGGGATTTAGACTCAATGTGAAGTGAATAATTTCTCCAGAGTAACTTTGCTCTCAAAGTTGAATTCTTTCTCCTCTTTTTCCATAGCTCGGATTTGGCCCATTTATAGCCTTCAAGTGGAACTAAAGGGCCGAGTTGGAACATTTCCAGTATATGGAAGGCCAAGGATCATTGATCTCGTGACGTGACATGGAAACCCGAAACCATTTTTCAATTTTGGGCACATTTCCCCATGTACGTGGGCTGTAGTGGTGTAACCTACATATACACATGTTGTATAGTAGGCAAGGTGCATATATGTGAGAAAATTATATTCTTAGCTCTGGGATTTGCAAAAAGGGACTTCAAGTCTACATAGGGAAATGGAAAAAGGGCTTCTGTGCAAGATTGCATGGGGTGAGGCAAATCTTGCTATAACATTGACTTGGAGTCGACTGTAACAGAATCCCGAGATTTGCGGGATTTGTAGCCAATGATATGCATGGATTTGTATGATTCACATTATTTTTTGGAACAAAATGAAAGCAGATATATTACAATTAAATACACATAAAAATTTCTAGAAACAGATAAATACAACAATACATGATTTCTATTAATGAAAGAAATGTACAGACTCTATAAAAATACAGAGTGCAAGACTCACTAGAATGGTGGCAGATTTATCTCTGAGAAGAGATGTGACAACTACGCTCATTCACAAGAAGACGATTACAATGGGGCTTTGAAGGCCTTTTTATGATAAACATGAATGCTAAAACCCTAGACATCCAAAAACTTAACCCTAGGAGATGAAGCGCCAAAAGTCATGTGGGTCCCATTGGGGTAAGTTAGTACATTAACTTCCTAAGGTCATAACTTTTGCATACGATCTCCGTTTTAGCTGTGTGATAACTTGTTAGAAAGGTATTTTTGAGAAATATGCATTATGTTGTCAAAATCTGACTCTGTCTATAGTTTGACTATGGCAAGCCAGGAAAACACTATTTAGAGCCCCAAAACGACCCTGGAAGTACAAAAAGATGCACTGACATGGAAAATTCCAAAATAAGCCAGTTGGAATAGGTGGAAGGACACCAATATCCACCTGGATGTTGTGTAGGGATTCAAGACAAATCTGTAAGTGCAGATACCACAATTACAAATAAATGTCCCCATTACAGAGAAACATGTTGAACTGAAAACTGTCTAGATGAGCCAGTTGGAATTTGGAACAGGTGGGTGGCCACCAATATCCACCTGGATCACTGTAACTATTTTTGGGCGCTAAGTGGTTAGGGTTTTTCTTGTTGTAAGGCATATAAATAGGCATGTTGTAAAGTTGTAAAGGCTAATGATAATGAATGAAACGTAGGATATCCTGTCTTAAGAGAAATCTTTAGATGTAGGTTGCTGTTCATGCAGATGTAAGACGAATTGGCTACAAGGTTGTTCTTGCGCAAACAAGAGGGTATGTTGTCGATTGTCTCTTAGGTGTGGAAAAATGTTAGACATGTAACCTTTTGTTTAGATTGAATAAGAAAAAAAGAGAGCAGAACGCTTAAGGAATGTTGGTTTTCCCGGTTTGGGTTTCCAGGGTAAAATATCTGTGTACTATGTGATTGCTTTGTCATTTATGTTCTTGATTAAATTATTCTTCTCTTGTGCTAGGTTTAGTGTGGAAGTATATCACATTTCTTGACAACATGTACAGTTTGCATAGTCCAATAGTAGGTCACCACATGGGCCAATGAAATGGTGCCACGTGGCACCCTCCATAAGCCCAAGTTGGGCTGGGTATAATTTTTTTTATGGGGCTCGACGGGTCTCGAATCCCTGACCTCCCATGGAATCATAATATTCAAATGAATATACCCAACAAATTAACCATATCTGCTAACGAATATTCCAAATATAATGTTTGTTATAACAAACACTTCAATGAATATTTAAGTGTGAAGTAATGCAATCGGGTATATAGCCCAGGTTTTAGGCCATCGTTAAGCTGACCTAGGCCTATTTATTGGGTCAAATTCCAAATTCGACACACATTTCAAGGATGAATGGATCCTGAGATAGAGGTATGGTATGGGTGCATTGGAGTGCATGACAAGAGAAGATCTAAGTTATGGTGTGTCTCGATTTGCATGCCATGAGGTACTTTGTCCAAACATAGGTGTGTTTATACTCATTTTTCTCATTTTCTCAAGAGGAGTTCAATGGTGATGTTATTTTTGTGCTAATATGTTTTCTGTGAAAGTATTAGTCCATATTTCCATTAATGAGTGCCATAGTGCACTGTTTGTCTTGTAAAGAGGGTAAAATTGAGCAAGTTCAGAATATGCTCGATTTTATACTCATTTTTCTTAGATTTTTCACAATGAACTCAATGCTAAACTCTATTTTTGAGTTTGAGCAGCGAAATTGAAGAGTCACTTCAAATTTGGATTTATAAGTCCATTTTGTATTGTAATTTGACATTTTGAGATGACGAAGAGCAATCTCACTACTTGAAGGGAACTTGAAGATGAAGTAAAATATGACATCAAATATTGTATTTTGAATTATTTTATTTTCTGCTGTGTTATCTCATAATTCTTCAAATTAATCATCACTTTATGAGATTTTGGATAATAAGCACATCATCTTTTTTTCTGCAAATCACCTCAATACAATCAAGAATTATTCTGAATCGCGTTAGATGCTAAAATGATTTTTTAAAGATTAAGATTGATATCTAAGGATTTTTAGATCAAGTGGTATTAGAGCTAGTTTTTGACGTGTATTTGCAAGTTGATGTGACGAGGAACAAGACTTAAGTTGGTGAAGGTTTTGAAGACTTTTGTTGAGAGGAAAAAATGAGTAAAGATCTCATGAAGTTAAGGATAAAAAATAACATTAACCGACAAATTCAGAAGGAGAATTCTGAATTAAGGATGTAGTTACAATCTCTGAAGGAAGATAAGCAAAAGCTGCAAGATCGACTGATATGTCATGAGGAATTCCATAGATGTATTTTTCATGAATTGGAAAGGAAGTTGCAGACCAAGGATCATGTATTGGGACCATCAACACCACTCCATGAGGATTGACAAGTAGAGAATGTAAAGTCTTTGATGCAAGAGAAACTAACACCTTCAAAAGGCATGATCGAGAAAGATGATTCCTCATATTATTCTTTTCTCGTCAAGATGGAGAATTCTCAAGGATTGATGAAGCAAGGAAAAATTTAGACGATGAGGTCCTACATAAGAGTTTAGATTTACTTTCCAACCCAGGGAAAGGTAATAGATGTAGGACATCTTTAGAAAGAGATTTGCATCCTAAAGATGGAATGCAGACATTTCCCACTAGCAAGATAGATAAGGATATATGGTCTAAGTATCCATTTTCTTCCTATGGAACTAGTAACCATAACATGGAGAAATGTCAAAGAAAACAATTTGTGCAAGAAAATCCATCCAAGAATAAGGCTAAAGGAAAATGTCATTTCTCAAAGCAAAGGAAAAGAGGGAATGACATGAGGGGATCGTGGTTCCAAGATGGGGACACGATACTCTGCTCTTATTGTGGTAGAAGTGTATATTAGATCAACAAGTGTTGGATAATTTATCCACACTTATATCCAAAGAAGAACCAAAAATATGTAAAATCACTTGCCAGATTACAAACAACAACCCCAGGTGAAGTTAATAGTCTTGCTGAAATATTTGAAAAAGAAGACTTCCTAATGGCTGATATTAACATAGTGATATATGAAGACATCGAAGTATGGTTCATGGACATTGGCTCATCTCACCACATGACCACGATGAGATAAGTATTCCTGACTTTCTCATAGATCGACACAGATTTCTATGTAGGATCTAGAACTAACACCAGACAAGCAATAAGAGGGTTTGGATATGTAAGATTCCAACTCGAGTTTAGAGAATTTTTGGGAATAGAGCATATGTTATATGTTCTATATTTGAAGGTAAACCTACTCTCAGTTGTATATTTTGAAGATGAAGGATATGCAGTCAGATTCCATGATGGTTAGGTATTTGTGTATTTAAGGGAAGCTACTCAAGATACAACAATAATGCTTGGTGTTTGCAAGGAGAGGTTATATAGGTTACTGGGAAGACTTATAATTTGTTCTAATGGTTTCTTGGATTGAGCATTAGATTCAATGTCAGATTCAACATTATTGTTAGAGGCATTGTGAGAGATAGGAAGTTGTGAGACTCCTTCTAGTACTAAGGGAAGGACGAGTCCATGAATAAACCATCCATCAAAGATGATATTTGTAAATATGTATATTTGTAAAATGAAAACTAATATGCATATGTAGATACCTTCTATTTCTAGTGTTGTATTAGAAGGCTTGTAAGCCACTCATGGTAGATGTTAAGAGTGAGAGGAATTTTGTAAAATTCCTATATAGCCACCTTATATATTGTTAAGAGCGAGGAATTTTGCAAAGGATTTCTATATAGCCACCTTATATATTGTTTAAAGTGAGAGGAATCTTGTAAAGGGTTTCTATATAGCCGCTTTGTTATATGCGTGAGAGGGATCTTATAAATATTTCTAAGTCTTTCGACAACAGTGTAGACAATAGTAATTGTCTTGTTATCAACTAAGGACTATATATGGATCAAAGTACCGAAGGCGAAGGAACAAAAGGATGCAAGCAATTGGAGCATGTAGATCGAAAAGCGGGAAGAGCATCGAAGTAATGTAAATCTTCCTAGAGTTGGTAAAGGAGAAATAATATTCTTTGCAAAGATAAGAGGTATATACTTGTAAAGATGCATGCTATAAGCATCTTCAAGATATTATGTCATGCTTGTGTAGATGTATACCTCGAGTAGAAAAAATTTAGACAATATATATGTATATAGAGAATATGTTTGGAATTTTTTTCAAGGCAGGAGAGAATAAATGGATAGGGAATTCATACATAGACTCCTACCCATACATCAACAGTTCATGAAAAAAGAGTCCAAATGGGCAAGGCATAGATCAACATTCGACTTGGTTTCAGATTCACTGAGATAGACTATCTTCAACATAGAAGGATATGGGAGTGGATGTTGAGTACAAGATTCAGATATTGCAGAGATTTAGTGAGCATATTTGTTGATAAGGAATCTATGAGCCAGAACGGAAACTAGATTTGAACTAGTGCCAGATGCCAAAGAGCCAGAGTTAGATCCATATTTCAGAGGCAGATAGAAGTACATTGATCTAGTATCCAAGATCCAAGATGAAAATTTAGTCCTAGAATATTCAACAAGAAGGAAGAGTGAAGAAGCTTTATCATCACTAAGTTACTACATAAGAGCATTACAATAAGGCGAAAGAATAAGAGTTATCATCACTAAGTTGTTGAAATATTCATACTTTTGGAGGACCAAAAGTTCTTCAGTGGGAAGGTGTGATCCAGGAGGATTCAAGAATGCTCATAGAGGTCCAAGAGAATCCAAAACACTCACATAGGTCCAAGAGGATCGATAAATTCTCAAAATTTGACCATCTCAAATGTTCTCAAAAAACACATCATTTCATAGAGCTCGATGATATCTTACCAATGGTGTAAAAATCACCTCAAATGGAGCTCATATGCAAAAGTTATGGCCAATCAAAGTTCAAGTTCAAGAGGGAAAAAGTCAAAGTCAAAGGAGGACACATGTCCCTTCAGTACAATAGGATGACGTCAACATGATGTAGAGTGATGTCAGCAGGGTGACATGGCAACACGACAATGTGCCACATGTCACCCAGAAATGGAATTTTCAGGGGTCCATTTGGACCAATATAAATTTGACACTTGTCATTCATATGGATGATGTGGCATGCATACAAGTGGACCAATAACAAACCGACACATGGTAGTCTATACAATTGTGTGGAAGATAGGTCAATAGGTGATGTGGCATTCCATATGCACATGTGGCATAATCCAATAGTATGCTGCCACATAGCACCTTCTGGAAGCCCAAGTTGGGCTGGGTATAAAATTTGTTATGTGGCTCGGTGGGTCTCGAACACCCAACCTCCTATGGAATCAGAATATTCCAATGAATATACCCAATGAATTAACCATATCCACTAACCGATATGCCAAATACACTGTTTGTTATAACAAACCCTTAAACAAATATTTAAGTTTTAAGTAATGCAACATGGTATATAGCCCGGGTTTCGGGCCATGGTTCAACCGACCTAGGCCTATTTATTGGTGCGAATTCCAAAGATGACACACATTTAGAGGATGAACAATCCTGAGCTAGAGGTATGGTATGGTTTCATTGGAGTGCATGCCAAGAGAAGACCTAAGTTATGGTGCCTCGATTTACATTCCATGTGGTACTTTGTCCAAACATATGCGTGTTTATACTCATTTTTTTTGTTTTCTCGAGAGGAGTTCAATTGTGATGTTATTTTTGTGCTAAGATGGTGTCTATGAAAGTCTTATACCATATTTCGATTATTGAGTGCCATAGTGCATCGTTTGACGTGTAAAGAGGGTAAAATTTGTCCAGTTCAGAATATGGTCGAGTTTATACTCATTTTTCTCATATTTTCGCAAAGAACTAAACGGTAAATTGTATTTTTGAGTTTGAGCA
>WSFP011451298.1:0-19697 GCA_009831015.1 Picea engelmannii
TTATCGTGCTCCAACTCTTTCACCTTCATTTTGCTCTCACATCTCTGCATGCAAACATAACCTTCAATACCAATGCCAGCCAAGACGGAAGCAGATCTAATTATTAACTTCAATTGGATATAAGTGAGAGATTCACAAGTTTAATTCACGTGCCTCTTAAAATGACGGGTTTCAGGAAATGTACATTATGTGAATCGAATGTGAATGAAAAACAAGAGCAAAGAAGCCATTCAACTTTGCATCTATGAATTTACTGTAACCAATCTCTCACTTATAAACCATAAACACTGCAGTTTACATCTAAGAGACAAATCGTTTGTCAAATTAAAACACCATCGATTAATTAAAAAACACCATCATCAAGCTAATAACATGATTGTTCATGAATTTAAGTCAAGTGACAGTTGATTTTGGTGTAATTATATATGATGAACACACTTCCAAACTCGGATTTCACTCAACAACTTTTGAGCATCAGATAATGTTTCCAAACAACCCTCTCTCCTGCATAATGCAATAGGATAAATCTGCAATAATGATAAGCTTGTGAATGATGATGTAAAGCTATGAAAGGTCAGATTAAACATATAATATCACTTCTAACCATGTACATCCCATGACAAGAGTCTTAAACAAAAGTTAAAAAGCCATGGCTTCCTACAAATATTAATAACAATAATAATCTAATTTTAAGGTCAAAGTCAAGTCAAACACCAAATTGGTGTATGAGGCCCCTTGTTTGTGGAGCAAGGACCCCTCTATGCAACTATCTTGACCTCTAGGATTACATCATATCGAAGCTAGATTCTCTATAAAAAAATAAAATATGAATGTCAATGGACCATTCTAAGCTACAGCATAGTATTCATGGCAACAAGAGACTCTATGTCATGAATCTCAATCTTCTATAGGTCTGAGTGATCACTTATGAGTTTGTTTGCATGATGGGGTTCCCTAGAATCCAAGTGGTCCAACGCAATGGGCTAAGAGTCCGAATTGAGGTCTGTGAAGCTGTAGCAAACAAGAAACTCCTTTCTCTACTATCAATAATCCTTACACATACTTCACCATTCAATTTTGGGTCAAACATACATGATAGACATGAAACAAGATGCATTCTCAATGCTTTTCCTTTTACACAAGTCATACAATATGGTGTTTGAGATGCTAGTGTTGTCTAGAGTTCAAGTAACCTCAGTGTCTTTCCCTTGGGAAGAGAATCGATTAAAATGTTATGTTATGTGGCTGCCTAGATTGTATGTAGATTGATTTTTCTTTGTTGTTGCTAATATCATTCTAAGAGCTCTCCAAATGATAAGATCTCTCCAAATGATGGTTATAGTTACATGATCACAATTAGGGAGAGTAACGGACAAGGTAGGATTTAATAACAACCTAGAAGGTGAAATTCTTTGCCCAATGTAAAGGACAAGGTATGATTTAATAACAACCTAGATGATCTGGAATCTTTTCGTCCGGTGACTTATTAAAGAATTGTATTAAATGAGCATAAACTAAAATACACCATAAAGAAGGAAAAGATCAAAAGGAAAGAGACATAAGCATGCAATATGAACACAAAAACTTGATAACGGAGTAAATCGCTGGTGGACTACATCTCTGGGTCCTGCTCTCAAATGGGTAGGCCTTTTTATTAATTCCACAAAAGAATTGGGCAAAATACATAAGTATACCTCATTCTGGAGTTAATCTATAGAATATTTGCTCAGATCAAAAAATAAACATCACCATTGCGTTCGTGGCGTCGAATTACCTAAAAATGATTGTCTCCACACCTCGATCCGAATCTGGCACTTTCAGGCCCATGAGACACCCCTTTTGGCTCCTTGTTACAACTTATTTTGGCGCGCTCTGCTAAATCTGGCGGGCAACTGCTAAACTGGCGGAGATGCCACCATAATGACAACGTTTATGTTATACCATTGGCGGTGGCTATATATAGCGGGGGGATTTCAAATTTGGTCGCGTGGATTATCATATAACCAAGGGCTGGGCCGAGGGCCTAACCCTTTTCTTCCGCCCATATAGAACATTATCAAACTTAAATAATATTTGTGTTATATTATAAACAAGGACTATGTAGTGGCATGTTGACTAGCGCGTAGTTGTAATGCCTTTGGGATAGGAGGTTAGGAGTTCGACTCTCGTCGACTCCAATATATTTTTTATTGGGCCAATGGGGGGTTGCCACGTGCCAACCTCTCATTGGTTGTCCTCTACCACGTGTCAACCGTAAACTGGAACACATAACCTGCCACATGTACCTGTAAGAACCTGCCACGTATACCTATAACATTGTGCCACATCTATCTGTACAGAATTGCCACGTGTCATCCTTGTAGTGGTGACATGTGTCACCTTGACCTTTGACTTTTTGACCAAGTTTGACCTGAACTTTGACCGCTTATATCTTTCGATTCGTAACTTCATTTGACGAGCCATTTGCGCCGTTAGAAATATTGCGACGCGCTTTTCACGACCATGCCATTTTAACTGAGTTTTGGGAACTTTGAATTTTTTCCCTTTCTCTGTCTGCTGAAGCCATTCTGAGCATCCTAAATTGCCTCTGCGAGTTCTGAGTTGTTCTTAGCCTTCTCTAGATCCTTTTTGGATCACGCCTTCCCACTGAGAGCTTTTTGGACCATCAAAATCTTTCATCAATCAACTGGTAAGTGAGGGAAGAGTCCCCTCAATTTGTCCTTCTCAATCCACTTTGCCTTTCTTGGATGTGTGCCCTTTAAGCCTACTCGAAGATAATCGACATCACCCCTGCATGAAGTTCTCATCCTTTTGTCTAGGATGATATCTTCCTGTAACTCATCCAAGTACTCAGGTGAAAACTCATCAATTGAAGGTATTGAAACTTCCTCATCCTAATCCATGATCATGGGAGGCTAAAAACATTTCAAGTTCTCTACGTTCACAACAGAGTAAATCTGCATATAAGGTGGAAGATCTAAATGAAAAGCATTAGTGTCACTTTTCTCCAAAATAGTGAAGGGTCCATATCGGATAGGATTGAGTTTCTTTCCTTCACCCTTCAATTGTTCCTTGCTGATGTGAAACCATACCCGGTCTCCAACCTGGAACTAATGATCAACCCCGTGCTTGTCATGTCGAGATTTATACTATGCTTGACTTTTCTCCAATTGTTCCCTGATTGCTTGGTGTATCTACTGGATCCTCTGGATGAACTTGCGGGCTCTCTCCTCTCTTCGTCCTTCATTCACATCGACGTCTCTCCCATACATCAAGTCCAAAGGAACCTTGGGTAGGTACCCAAAACATGTCTCAAAAGGTGAACTCTGAGTGGATGAATGTAAATCTCGGTTATAAGCATGTTGTACATAGGGTATCTGTTCATCCCATAACTTAGGATGCTTGCTACAGTAGCCTCAAAGAAAAAGTACCACTGTTCTGTTTACCACCTATGTCTTTTTGTTGGTATGTGGATGGAAAGCAATGCTCCTCTTCAATTTGGTGTCCATCATTCTCCACAAGCTAGTCCAAAAATCCCTAAGGAATCGAGTATCTCGATCCAAGCCAATGGACATGGGTAGCCCAAAGTGGACCCAAACATATTGAAAGAAGAGATTAATAGTCTTCTCAGTAGTGATCTGCTTTTTACATGGCATCAAGATACACATCTTGCTGAACCTATCCATAACAACATACAAATAGTCATGACCCCCTTTGGTCATTGGTAAACCCCCTACAAAATCCATGGAAATTCTTTCCCATAGATGCGATGGAACATGAAGTGGTGACTATAGCCCCAGTTTTCTATTAGTGGGCTTACAAGTATAACACATCACACACCCCTTTACATATTTAGTTACAATTGCTTTCATTTGAGGCCAATAAAAAAACCTCTACAAATGAGCCATAGTTTTTCCTACCCCAAAATGCCTAGACACAAGAGAAGTGTGAGATTCTCGTATTACATGGACTTGTTCACTTGTAGGAAAGTGTTGAAGAGGTAAATCACGGCCGTAGGCCAAGAAAAAAAACTTTATACCCAATGTAACAAGTTTCAAAGAGGCACTTGATGCCAAATGCTAAAAATCAGGAGAAAGTAATTTTCCATTTCATATGAGCCCTTAATTTTGGAATGCATGAGCCCTTTCATCCTTCAATGTCGCCCAATATTCCATGCAATGCTTAGAAACTCGGGAAATGTGTAAGAAATGATTGTTTTCACATGTGAATCGCAAAATTTAGTCTCAAAAATCTTGAAAAACTATAGTGCACGTCCCAATGAGCTCATTCACAGCTTGTTTCCAAAAATGTATAGAAAATAACCTTTCATACTAAACTGAAGCCTCAAAACAGGGACAACAGGCCATCGATTTAACGATTTTCTTTACAAAGAACCGAAATGTGATTTAAAAACATGTAGTCGTCCCCATTTCCTCTTCAATATATCCAAATGAAGTCATATTTTGACCGTAGAAACCTGTAACACTTCTCCACAATGAGCTTCATGAGAAACAAAATTACACTTCCTACACATACTGCAAGGGAATAAAAATCCTCCAGAATGAAAATCCCAACCAGATTTTAAAAGTTTTGTGCTGAAAAGACAAATTGACCCACTCACTAATTGGAAGGAGAGAAAGCAATTTTTCATTGTTTCCTAACGAAGAGATGTATCATACATACCGTTTACTGGTAGATGGACCAGAAGGTACATCTAGTCGATTGAAAACCGAGTTCGATGGACACAACTCAAACTAGTTTGGGTAGACACGTTTACCAGTAGGTCTCCTAGTCTAGGCATCTCTGGGGTCATTCGTCGGCGTCATAGGTCAATAAGAACATAGTGCAATACGAGTGAATCAACTATGGGGTAGCTTGGGGGATGAGGACGTTATGGACAACTACCATAGATTAATTCAGCCCTGAGAACTAAATGAGCTCTACTACCACTCTTACAATACACACTAATGGAGATTAGCGTGATATATTTTTATTAATATGATACATGTATAAATACATGATATATGACCTTTGGATTCATCATCCAAGAGGTCTCTTGGGTTCCCAATGACAGTTCCTATTCACTTGACTTTTCATATTTTTTCTCAAGTGAATAATACAAAATACCATAACCCTAACAGATAAGGTTTCCAACAAGGCTAATTGTAAGGATATGTTAAAATAATTATTAACGTTAAGTGGAAGTTTTAGGAAAAATTGGTGGAATAATACTCATCAAAACTTGGCATCTAAGTAAAAAAAAGTAATCGTTATGTACTGCAATGCTTCTTACTATGTTTTTGAAAATCACTTAAAACAAAAGTAAGTTGATAAGACCATCTTTTCGGCCACGGATTTGATAAGAATCCAAAAGAAATTTCAAGCATGAGAAAATTTCTACCATGATCTAAGATCCATGCACAAGGGAACAATTCCTTTAATGGTTTTTCCTAATTATGAATCAACCTAGATTGTCAAAAATTCTATCAAAGTTTTGGATTGCTATGAATAATGATGTTCTATATAGCTAGATTTTGAACACTAGAGGGAATTTTTCTACAAGATTAGATGGAAAATAAAAGGTAAATAATATTTAATAAAGTCATGTATACATTCAACAAGGTGTTAGGTGAGGATAAGTGATCACCCCATGGTTAATTGGTAAAATCTCACTCTTGTTTGAGAAAAGAGAAAGCTAAAAATGCCCTTCTTTATTAAAGTAAGTATGTGTGCCACATTTACTTAGATAGGGTGACACGTGGGATCTATATGGATCTCCATGTAAATTTATGATATGAACAACCCCGTATGGAGACACAACCCGGTTTCATTGTGCCTAGTGTGAGGGAAATAAGGGTGGTGGAGAAAGGATGCAGGGAAAAAATAAGGTTTATGGCTCATCTGGTGCATCATGGTTTCGGTAATATGTTTGGCTTGATGGGAATGCAATCTATCATGAAAATGAGAGGGGGATTATGCTTTAGTTATGTTGCAGAGGATAGATTGGCCAATTGTGTGGAAAATCCACATTGCACGATTGTGGATGGATCCTAGGGATCATTCTGCTTGCTTGTGTAGGGATTTTTTATTGTATTTTTTGTGGAGGCTCTCAAAAGTGTGATTGGAAAGAGTGGTTGTGGTCCTTATCCATTTGTGGTGGTATTTTCCCCATAGATTTGGGAGCCCAGGGGAGCTATCCTTCTTCATGCTTAATTGAGTATTATTTATGGCCAAGGATCGGGGAATTAGGTTTGTGGAAAAGGAGATTTGGTGGGTTGGCTTAGGTGGGGCTTGAAGGTGAGGTGGGTGGTTCATTGTTCATGGAGTGCTTGTGGATGTCCTATTCACCAATTTGTTAGGAGGGTAAGGATACTCTATGGTGGCCTTTTAGTGACCTGATAGTACCCTTCATAGGCATGAGTTGGTTCATTTTCGGGTTCATGGCTCAAGCAATACTTACTTTCCAGAGCTCTATATGGTTGGGTGACATGGACAAATTTTCTAACATGGAGGTTCCAGAGTATAGTGTGAAGGGACGGTGAGGAAGTAATCCAAAGTTTCATATTCATCCCATGAGTGAAGCTACCATACCTACTGCAAATAGATTAAAAAATGAAGCTAGGAGCGATGAGTAGATATTCCACTCAAAATCTGCAATTGATATCAAAGAGGAGGTTGGTGCTTTGGAGAAAATTGTCTTGAAAAAAAGGAAGCAAGTGGCCAAGGAGTACATATATAAGGATTTTGAGGGATGGTTCTTTGACTCTATTTTTTAAGGAGCAGAGACACCATGGTGTTCAACTCAACCAATCACTACTAGATAATGAAGGCATTAATAGCCCAAATGCTCTAGAAACAAGGAGTTGTTGGAAAGGTTCATGCTATTTGAGGCCAAATTTGAAGTGGTTTGTATATTATTATTCAACATCAAAATTGTGGTGAAAAATGGGCAAGATGTTGGCAAGGATGAAGCTCAACATTTTGTGGGAACTTCAACCAATCTAGTCATCATCGATGAGTATGTTGCACCATATGCCTATTAGGCAACCTCTAACCTTCATGCATCTAGGCCTTCGAGCCCTGATGGCCAGGACTGACAAGTCTTCTAATGTATTCTTGTGTAGTCTTCCTATGATAGTTACTATATGCAATTATGTAGTTATGTCGTAGTGTTGTTAGTATTACTAGCCCTTTCTTGGTTGGTTAATTTACAGGAGGTCTAGAATCTCTGCCTAATAATTATGTACATACATGAAAACTTTGATATACTAGGTTTGGTATTTTGAGTTTCTTTGTGGCCTAGTTTCCTGTTTTGGTAGGCCATAGTAAGCCATAGATGTAAACTTTTTTGTACTATATTAATAATAATAGAACTTGCTTAAAAAAGAAAAGTATGTGTACCAAATTAATGTGGAATTGATTAGCTCTCTACTTTTAGAGGAAGAAGACCTAAATTTATTAATAGTCATGGTAAGTTTGAAGACTTCTTAATTTTTTAGCAAGAAATGAAGGGTAATCTTCGAAGTACTTTCAGTATGTGGCAGGGATAGTACACAATATTTATAAAGATTTTACATCATTAGTGGAACACAAAAGAAAAAATTCCATAAATAAGATCTCATGTTTTTGGTCACTAGTGTTTAGAAGGGACACTGGTCCTCCCATCCAAGGTTCCAATCATGTCTAGGGATCTATATAGTTGCGAGCACCACTTGAATATGATGCCCATTGTAAATAGACTTACTAGAACATGTTTACTTGAGCTATCCCCCCAAAAATAACCCATGGAAATAAAGTCTACATGTTGCTAAAAATAAAACCTTTTGTTAAACAACCATAAAAACCTCAATAGCCACATCTACACATAGAATGATGAAATATACTATGTCTCATTTTGTAAAAAAAACATAAAATCTTCAATAACATATTTACACCTATGGAAGAAATCTATTGATCCTTTTAGTTTGTGTTAGACATGATTTTGGTCATCATGATGATGTATTGATGATGGTGTACTCAGGCTCTTCATTAGAACTTTCTCCTAAGAAAAGTTACCTTCATCTCTTTCCAGAAATCACATTTTTGAGGACTGTTTGCAGGCTGCTAGTATATTTGCCTGCGAGGATGCATGATTCTCGCAAGCTACCTTAAGCCAGGGTGCTAGAAGTTCGCACTGTGTTGAACTACTAGGGTGTGAACTCTTTCTTAAGCAAGGAAAAAGATGAATTCTCGATGCTTCTAGAAGGGAATCTTCTAGAAGGATGAGATGGCATTCGAGTGGTTATCCTAGTACTGGATTCCCTGATATTTTGGGATCATTCTTATCCAAGTAACCAATTCATTCTCTCCTATATATTGAGTGAATTCTCATGGAAAAGGTTAAGCAAACAAGGTTAAGCAATATTTATTGGGGAATTAGTGAGAAGAATTGTGTGAAGGATTGATTCTACAACAACTAGGAAATTCCAACAAGTTTATTAAAGGTGGTTGATCTTCTACATGCAAGTGAGAAAGTGTGTGTCGCGGAGCCAAGGGCCATCGAAAGGAAGTTTGCGACATCAAGGCTCAGGTTGTAATCTTTACTTTCCATTAATATGATACAGTAATATGTCCCTTTCCCATAAAGCTATTTCCACTTTATTGTATAACTCCTTGATCATATACATAGATTGATTGTTGAATAGATTGTGCTTTCTTCACTTTGGTTGGTTTGTGTTGTCTTGGTCTTGGCTGCACAAGAGAACTGGAGTGAAGCAGGAGCAACAAAGACCATAAAAAGTGATTATAAGGTATGTAACTTGTTCTTGCCTCCTAGTTCATTCAATAGTCAAAATCTAGGGAAAGAGTATTATTCTGTCTTGCTTTGTTCTAGATCCAAGTGGATCTAGGGAGATCGGTTTGTGTCCACACTTATGGATTTATCCAACTGAGGCCGCATTACTGTCGTTCAAAAATGTTGTGCCTGCCAGACCTACAATCAGAAAATTCGGTCACATCCTGCTCCTCTTCGCCCCGTGGTCTCAATTGGTCCTTTTGGGAAATGGGGCATTGATTTCATGACATGTCACCCTCACTCGGTCGGGGGGCATGGTTACATCATTGTAGCCCTTGATTATTTTACGAAATGGGCCGAGGCGATGCCGACATTCGATAATACTGGAAAGACCGCAACGATGCTTCTTTTTAATCACGTCATAGCTCGTTTTGGTGTTCCCCAAGCTATCGTCACTGATCACGGTAGTCACTTTAGAAATTTTATGATGTCTGAACTTACTGAGAAGTTGGGTCTTCGACATGATAACTCAACACCCTATTATCCACAAGCTAATGGTCAAGTCGAAGCGATCAACAAATTTCTTATAACTATGCTTCGACGGATGATAGGAATTCATAAAACAAGTTGGCACACAATGTTGTTTTCGACATTGTGGGCATACCGGACATCTGTCAAATCCGCTACTGGGTTTATGCCTTTTTGGTTAGTCTATGGGGTGGAAGCCATTCTTCCTATAGAATGCAAGATACCCTCTCTGAATCTAGCTGTCTAACTCTTACCCAACACTTCTGCTGAAGAAGAACGTCTATTGTATCTAATGTGATTAGACGAAACTCGACGTGAGGCCACTCTAGTAATAGAAGCCCAGAAAAAACATGTCAAGGCACAATATGACAAGCATGTCAAGCCTCGTGTTTTCTCCGAAGGTGATCTTGTTCTTCTCTATGAACAAGATCGAGATATGTTAGGAGCTGGGAAATTTGAACCCATGTGGCGAGGTCCTTATATTGTTTGTCGAGTTTTGGAGAAAGGAGCATATGAGCTGGTAGATTACGATGGTATCCCTTTGAGTGAACCCAGGAATGGGTTGTACTTAAAGAAGTACTATGCATAAATTATCTGTGCACAAGTACTTGTATTTTAATGTATCATACTTTGTGTGTGTTACTATAGTTTTCTTTTGTCATTATTTGGTCTCTGCCCTTATGTGACGTTGTGTTTGATTTCCAGATGTCGGAGTCTTCGCTACCCTATATTGGCTTCGCTGATGGCGCTAGCCGTAGTACTCGAAACCTTGCTTCGGCTGCATGGGCAATTTATGCCCCTACAAATGAACTTGTATCTTTACGAGGTGTGTGCCTCGGCCGTGCGACCAACAACATTGCAAAGTATAGCGCCTTTATTGAATTATTGGTTGATGCTATCTCGCTCAGAATTCGTCATTTGGTTGTGCGACTTGACTCGCAGCTTGTAGTACTACATTTAAGTAATATCTACTCTATTCGAAGTCCCAATTTACTACGGGTGTATTTGCGAATTCGCCTCTTGGAACGTTATTTTGATCACATTGAATATCAACATATTCCTAGATATCTTAATACATTAACATAGGCATTGGCTAATTATGTATTGGACAAACATTTGAACCATTTATAAATTAAATACATCAAAATTCACACAATATCAAGTAAACTGATAGAAGCCATCTGTATATATAACGATCAAAAGAGTTTTTTACAAAGTTTGTCCGAAGACCAAAATATCAAAATTGAAGCTTATAGCTTCTACGAAGTGACGTCATGGATGACGTTCACAGTAACACATGACTTCCCTAGCAACCCTACAGAGCAGTTGACTCATAGCTGCTGATACCCCTACAGTATGACGTTGATCGCGTCGTGGAACCTCTTCTAGAGTCATGTCTGGAATGTCTGCAGTAAGGCCCTCTAGATTCTGTTCCACTACTTGATAATCCTCAACATACTATGGTGTTGCCGCTACCTCTCCTCGCCGCTGGATGGGAGAAGTGCCGAGAGGTCTGTATGGTCCAACATCTGTGTTATTAACAAACGATTTTGTATTAGTTTTTGGATGAATATATAAAACAAAAACATTTGAATATGATAAAAATTCACAAAAACATTTGAAAAGAAAAAAATGCGTGTACTTCTTACCAAGGTCACCCCACTAAGTATCCTCTGGAAGTGCTAAATCCGGATCTCCTTGGAAATCCAACCCGGCATAAGCGTAGTCATCAACCATCAACATCTGGGTTTGAAGCCAGTCAAAGAAAATATCGTCATACTTGACGATCGGTCCTGCTACGTGCCGGGCCATGAGCCGACACCATCTCAGCATCCTTGGATCCCTAGGACCTGGTATGTTCCACTCAACCTGTAGTCTAAATACAGGGACCCTCTCAAGGAAGAAGGAAACCAACAAAGATCCATACCCGAATTGCTTCAGGTTACCACGTCTGCATTTAGTCAATTTCTTTTTGATACTGTGAAGAACAACATCTGCCCAGTTGAATACTCGAGGCTCAGTATACTCGATGGCATACTAGAAGTAGCTCTGTAATGCCATATGAGGAGCAGAACTCCCAGCCATCCGAGCTATAGTGAAAATGATAGTACGAAGGGTCAAGTCTTGTACCCCCCCGATAGCCACTTTTCCTTTCTGTCTCTCAGCCTCGGGAACGCAGTATTGATTGCAGTACTCACTCATCTTTATCCCACCACCTCTACTACCGGTCAGACTCACATAGTATCCATGTTGGGATAATACAGTCAAAAAGTAAATGTCTTCAATGTCTATGGACAGTGTGTGAGCTCCCACATGAAAAACCTACTGATTTGGGTCCCACATACGCACCAGATACTCTAATAGTCTGACTTGGGGCCTCATGCCCGGGATACGAAAGTACTTTAAGAGCCCACAATATCTCAAAGCAGCCATGGTAGGCGAATGATTTTAGGCCATTGCATTATCCTCTTCATGTTCCCTTTCACGCCACTCAAGTACCATGGTGATGGCCAATTATCTGCACAAGGAACACAATAAGAGGATTAATAACTTTTTTCATGCTTTGGATATTTTTCATTGGCTAAAAATTTAAAAAAAATTTGGGCTTTGCGGTTCTCGCAGGTTCCCCATGGGCACAGTGCGAGAACCTCGCAGGTGGCTTAAGGCTCACCTACGAGAATGCCTCATTCTCGCAGGCCCCATATGGCCTGCCTGGGAGAATTGCAGCGCGCATGTAGGGCTTAAAAACTCAACTCAAAACTAAACATTTAACCAATGAAATCACAAATTTAAACCATGAAAATGTCAAGGATGAAGAGCTTACCTTAATGTCGCAGGCGGCTCGCTGAATGGTCTCTCATAGCTCCTGCAAATTGACGCCAAACTTGGAGGGTAAAAGAGGGTTTTTTGAGCTCAATAGTGGAAATGTAAAATGGTGTATTTACTCATTTTATTTACTTTTACTATATCATTTTGGGTTTTTATAATTATTTACCAACTAAACCCTAATCCCTAATGTCATGTTGAGTGTGAATTTTGCAGGCGTGATGACTTTGACGATTCCATACAGGGATATGGACATGTTTTTCTTTATTATCGCGTGTTTTTTATGGTTTTTACATAAAACCTCGAGTGTCATTTTTGTCCGTTCTTGCACTCGTAAATACATGAGAACGTGGTTGAGCATACTTTTATCACTTTTTCGGGCTCAACAAGGTTATACAAAAAAGGAACCCCCCCTGGAGTCCTCTTTAAGTTCTTTTAAGACTCTCTAAACATGAAAAGATTGCCGAGCGACCTTGCTATTTTCACGCTTGATAAAGTATTTGAAATAAGTGTCTGGTGAGCGATAATTTATCTCTTTTTCGGTCTTGTCCAGACTATTTTAC
The DNA here is from genome assembly GCA_009831015.1 of Picea engelmannii. Lineage (NCBI taxonomy): Eukaryota > Viridiplantae > Streptophyta > Pinopsida > Pinales > Pinaceae > Picea > Picea engelmannii. The sequence goes on from WSFP011451298.1 coordinate 12,691, forward strand.
AAAAAAGGAACTGAGAGAGTTCTCTTTTAAGTGTTTTTCCAAACTCTATAATCTTGAAAAACCTTCGAGTTTTCTATCTCTAGATTCGTTAAACAAACATTGACAGACCCGTGATGGGACCGAACCACTCCTTCTTAGGGTTCGTTAAACATACTCCGAGGGACTCGTCCGAAGGATGAGATTACATCGACAAGCATATGTTATCCTCCTCAAGCTTGCGTAAAAATAAAGAGGTACTCGCCAGAAATGGTGGGGGAAAATTTGGGAAAGGGATATGTTTCATCTTCGTATTGATTGGCAGTGAGTGTCGCTCTTGAACATGACACCTTCTATTCATCATTTGAAGCCGGTTTGGGAAATCCATTTGTCTCTCATTCGATTTGCTACAAGGTCATTCCCTGGGTCATCTTTGAGTCAATGTTGCCAAATCATTGGTCGTGTCGTTCATATGTTCAAGAGAAGTCCATCTGAAACCTATATTGAGTCGACCATCTGCAGTTATCCATTATCTCCGTGTCGGCCTTCCCTGTGTCCAGTCCAATTCACGTCATACTCTATTTCATCTTCAAAATCTGTTACTCATTTCGTGTCATTGATGGGGGATTCATCAAGGCCCTCCTGTGACGAGTTTTGTTCCGTCAACTTCAGCTCATTATCCGGAAACAAGACTTAGAAATCATTTAGTACCTTGGAGCTTGCATGCCTCAATGGCAGGTTTCCTCACTTTCGATAGTGGGTTTACATCATTGACCCCTAATCAAAAGATTCCATCGGATGTTCGACTTCAACTCATTTATTCACACTCGATGGATTGTACTATAGTACCTTGGGAGTCATTGACATCAATGGTGATTTTCCTCGCACTTGTTAACGGTTTCATCAATGACCGGTAATCAAGTGGTTTCTACCATGTTCGACTTTAACACATGTAATCACATGGTTAGATTCGTACTTTGGGCTACGATATTGAAGACCCTGGATATCATCTTTGTGATCCAGGTTGCGATGCAGTATGTATAATTTGCGAAACATAGATCCACTGTGTATGTCTCGTGGCTATGTCGTCTTGATTTAAAATTTCTCGCATAGATCCACAGTGTATTCCAGTGGCTATGCTATATTTTGACGGCATGGATCCACAGTGTATGATTGGTGGCCATGACCCATGTCTATAATGTCATCAGTTTATGATCTGAGTATGGGAATGCCTACCTCAGAATTAATATATATGATATTCTGCAGATGCTTGGTTGTTCGCAGGTTTCCGATTAGATGTGCTCCTGGTTCCCGACACACACATACAACTTACAAAGTCTATCGGCTCTAACTGGTTCCAACCTCATACTTTGGGGGGCATTCTGTTACCCATGATTTTGGTCATCATGATGATGTATTGATGATGGTGTACTCAGGCTCTTCATTAGAACTTTCTCCTAAGAAAAGTTACCTTCATCTCTTTCCAGAAATCACATTTTTGAGGATTGTTTGCAGGCTGCTAGTATATTTGCCTGCGAGGATGCATGATTCTCGCAGGCTGCCTTAAGCCAGGGTGCGAGAAGTTCGCACTGTGTTGAACTACTAGGGTGCGAACTCTTTCTTAAGCAAGGAAAAAGATGAATTCTCGATGCTTCTAGAAGGGAATATTCTAGAAGGATGAGATGGCATTCGAGTGGTTATCCTAGTACTGGATTCCCTGATATTTTGGGATCATTCTTATCCAAGTAACAAATTCATTCTCTCCTATATATTGAGTGAATTCTCATGGAAAAGGTTAAGCAAACAAGGTTAAGCAAGATTTATTGGGGAATTAGTGAGAAAATTTGTGTGAAGGATTGATGCTACAACAGCTAGGAAACTCCAACAAGTTTATTAAAGGTGGTTGATCTTCTTCATGCAAGTGAGCAAGTGTGTGTGTCGGAGCCAAGGGCCATCTAAAGGAAGTTTGCGACATCAAGGCTCAGGTTGTAATCTTTACTTTCCATTAATATGATACAGTAATATGTCGCTTTCCCATAAAGCTATTTCCACTTTATTGTATAACTCCTTGATCATATACATAGATTGACTGTTGAATAGATTGTGCTTTCTTCACTTTGGTTGGTTTGTGTTGTCTTGGTCTTGGCTGCACAAGAGCACTGGAGCAAAGCAGGAGCAACAAAGACCATAGGAAGCGATTATAAGGTATGTAACTTGTTCTTGCCTCCTAGTTCATTCAATAGTCAAAATCTAGGGAAAGAGTATTATTCTGTCTTGCTTTGTTCTAGATCCAGGTGGATCTAGGGAGATCGGTTTGTGTCCACACTTACGGATTTATCCAATAACAGTTTGGGTATACTAAACACTTTTTTAATTTATGGGAATGTTGACCAAAATTTGGTCATCTACATTTTCCCACTCCTAGAATAATAATAAAAAAATTGATATCAAAAGAAGAAATTTTTTGAACGAGTATAATTTCATGGCATAGCCCTCGATCCCAACTTCTATATGCATTCTTCAGATCAAAAATCTGAGTTTGTATGCTCAAGATATCGAAGTTTATATTTTGGTCATGAAATAAATGCTTATTCCATGTGCCGCGAAATTAATTTTCTTGGGATCGTGTACAATTTTTTTTTATCCATGCTCATTATCTTGGAATTTCTTTGAAAAATCATCTTAAAATTTCTTCGAAAATTTTCTTGGTTCTTTCCTTCATTTCCCATACTTAATCTTGTTTTAATCCTTCCTCATCTCCTACTTCACTTTCCCCTCTCCACACTATTTAACACTTAATTTTTTTATGTCTTCTAACACTTAAATTTTTTATGTCTTCTACCTCTCTACACTCCTACCCCATCCCCCACACTTCACCGCATTAGTATCATAGTTTTTTTTGGGGGGGCGGGGAATTAGTTTATTTGTCGGGTTGGGAGACCCACTACACTCCCTCACATCCCTCACTTTCGCTAACCCACTCACCCGCCACACTCATTTTCCCCTTACCGCTTACCTTCCCATCACTCCATACTTAATTTTTTTTTTTTAAAGTTGTCAGACTCGCGGACACCCATTCTCCCTCACTCCCTCACTCGACAACCTGCTTCCTACAAACTGCTCCCCCTCACCTCACCCTACGTCACCCTTATCCCTCCGCCACCTACATTTCCCACCCCCTACCTCTGCCACCGACATTTCCCACCCCCTACCTCCACTACCCTCATTTCTCCCCCTAACTCCCTAACCCGCTCCCTATACTTCCCCTCCCCCTCACGTAACTTTCCCTTAACATTTTATTCTAAGATTTATTTTAAACCATTATTTAAACCACCAACCAATGAAATTGCACCATATACCAACCACTCATTCCATGACATGTGGCAAACCCCAATTGGATGACACATGGCACCCAATGAACATAAAACATGTGGCAGCTTTGGAATGGTGCTACATGGCAGTTAATGGATGGTGTTTCATTGCACCATATACCACCACTCATTCCATGACATGTGGAAAACCCCAATTGGATGACATATGGCACCCAATGCACACATAACATGTGGCAACTTTAGAATGGTGCCACATGACAGTTAATGGATGGTGACATGTGGCACACAGGGCTCTGACACATGGATATGAATGGGCATGACTCATCATGGTGACTGGGTGTGAATGGAACCCAATGAACACAAAACATGTAGCAGCTTTGGAATGGTGCCACATGGCAGTTAATGGATGGTTTTCATTGCACCATATACCAACCACTCATTCCATTACATGTGGCAAACCCCAATTGGATGACACATGACACCCAATGAACACATAACATGTGGCAACTTTGGAATGGTGCCACATGACATTTAATGGATGGTGACACATGGAACACAGGGCTCCGACACATGGATATGACTCATCATGGTGACTAGACATGAGGTGGATATTGGACGACACATGACACCCAATGAACACAAAACATGTGGCAGCTTTGGAATGGTGCCACATGCCATTTAATGGATGGTGACATGTGGAACACATGGCTCCGACACATGAATATGACTAGGAATGACTCATCATGGTGACTGGGCATGAGTGGATGGTGACAGGGCTCTAAAATTATTATTTTATTCATCAATGTTCTAAGGGTCAAACTCTATGGTTCCTATACTCTCATCTTCTTCCACATAAGAGACATGAAGCACTTTTCTATATATGTACTCAAAACTCAAAATTTCCCATGCGTGTGGGATGGGATTTACACTAAAAGTCAAATCTTGAACTAAAGGAGGGTGGATCCAATATCAGAGGCCCACATTTGTCCAAGACACTTAATCAATGATTCCCGAGACACGAACTTCTGAAGACCATAAATTGAGCTCTGGGCGACAGAATCGCGCAAAATTTATATCGTTGGAAAGGTATTTCGACGAAAAATTTGATGGTATAGTTTGGAAGGGATGAAAGTGGCTATAATTTTCCCATAAATTGAAATATCAGTCAACTTCATTTTTAATGGGTCTGCGTGATAACTCAACTTCACGAGCTCATATATTGAGATCTGGGAATCGGATTTGGGAAAAAATTATATCGTTTGAAAGATGAGATGATGAACATCACCTCTAAAGTGATTTCCATGGATGAAAAGTTGACAAGTGATTTACATGGATGAAAAGTTGACTATTACTTCAAGAAAATTAAAATACAATCATCTTTTAAGGGGAAATTAATTAAATTTTGAAAATAAAAGTTTATCTAAAAAATTTTTATTAAAAAAAGGAAAGGGACCCATTTTAAAGATACGAATGATAATGATGTGAAATCATTTAAAACACTTAAATGAGGAATTAATTAAAGTGAATGCTTCAAGAAAAGAAAAGTGTGCAAAAAATTCAAGAAGGGGAAAACCCTAACTACCCAAGTAGTTAGAAGATCTAATTTTAAAAAGGAGAAGAAGTGCTTCATCAAGGATTCCATAATCAAAATTATCAGAGGGGCAGGGAAGAATATCATATGAAGAAGAAGGTAAAGCCATGAATATACAATGAAGCTTTTGATCAATGAAGAAAAATCTCTATCTTCTCCACTCTTTCTCTTCTTCTAAACCATTTCTCATAGCTTTATGCTTAAATCTCTGAATTGGGCACAAGGATGAGTTCTTGAGTGTTCTTCTTGTATTCTTCAAAATACTTTTCTTATATTATCATGGAGTATTTACATCCATATACATGACTGTCAAATATTTTGTGATGAAGAACATCTTTCATGAATACAACTCCACAAATAATTACTCGGGGGTTGATTTTGATTGTATCTTGTAACTTTGAGTCTTAAATATGAGATATTTGAAATTAATCTATCAAATTCTCTTTTGATCTTAATAGTAATTTAGTCTTTTAAAATTATTTGAGATGATCAAACTATTCTCTCCTATTTCTCGTGAAGAAGATAAGGATGCATTTGTATGTGATTAACAAGATCGTATATTTGATGTTGATCACAAAGAAATTCTAATGTTGAAGCTCTCCAATATTTTCCATTGTTTAAAGACTTCTTGTTGCACATAAAGATTAGCTCAGGTTATTTAAGAACCATTTTATTGAATAAATTCAAGCAATAAAGATCTAGGGTTTGCTGCCTAAGCATTCTCCTAACCCAAGATATTCAAGATATATCTTTTAGCCAAAGAGGAGTATCACCTCTCTAAAAACACATGGGGATTCATATCCTCGTGAGGTTTCCGTTTCAGTCCTAACATATTCAAACGTCAACAGGGAACTAAGAATTCTATCTTCTCATTACCATGGTCCCATTTATTGGGAGCCATTAAAGCACACTCTATTTTTAGGTTTTATGTCATTTAGATCAATGCAGTTTTATAATAATATTTGTTTCAACCACAAAATAAATTACTATTTATAAAATATATTCATTAATATTTATATTTATTATTAGTTCTAGGGATTATATTTTTCATTTAGAAGTTAAAGTGCTTTTTTCCACAAGAAAATTGCACGTTATATTAAGACATATAATCTGTTCACAAAGTCAAAGTAAACTATTACAGTCAAATGCCTTGCCTTGAGATATATCCACTAATGATATATCCACCGCCATATCCATTAGCCAAAATGAAGGGCTTCAGAATACAAAAAAACATCTAAGGTTACTGTCCATAACAATAGAAAAAAAAATTTATGAATAAGATTTTTTTGTCTTTACAAGCATACCAAATAGCTACCATCATATAAAACACCACACAACTAGAGTCTACAAAATGAACAATTAATATAGCTTTAAATAGTGTCTTGGTCCCTCATGACCATCAAACCACTGATTGTAAGCTATGGCTCCAGGATGCACAGTAAGGGCCTTTTTGAATAAAATATCAGCCTCATGGTTCTCTTCTATGAAAACATGTGCAAAGGTGATGACTAAAAAGTGCTTGAAGAGTTACTTTATCCTATCCTTCCAATAGTCTATAGATATTACCTATAGAGATCCTTTATTATTAAGCCAGTCAATTACAATTTTGGAATCCCCTATGACATGGAAATTTGTGATGGAAAGTATATGAGCCAAAGAAAGAGTAGCCCAAGCACCCATCACTTACGCTCTTGTGTTTGTTCCTCCTCCACAATTGAGAGTCCACCTATAGATTGAGTGTTCGTTGAGCTTTATGACTCCCCCCTCTCCACTTAGTTCCCCATTCATTTGAGTTGCCCCGTCAAACCATCCTATGATTCTATTAAGTGGAAAAATATGGACATAATGTCTAATGGAGTGCTGAGTTTTCTGTGGACTATGACTTGTCACTGCTGCAATGGAAAGAAAAAATACCTTCTCCCAAGATGGAGACCTTGATTAAAAAATTTCCAAGTTTCTTTCAATCCAAATGAACCAACATATGAATGCTGGCAAGGATGAGAGGCTATGGTTCCGACTAACCCACAAAGAAAAACAAGTTGTCACTGTAGTTCCAGTCCACCTTGTGGATAACTTGTAATGTTCTTTGATCTTTTTCCAAACCATCC
>ML871996.1:2850-19697 GCA_009831015.1 Picea engelmannii
TCATGGAGAAAGAAGTGAAGAAGTTGTTAGAGGCCCAGATCATCGTCCCCTTGAGATATTCCGAATGGGTGGCCAATTTGGTTCCAGTTAGGAAGAAAAGTGGAGAAATCAAGCTTTGTGTCGATTTCAGAAACCTGAACAGGAGCTCAAAGAAAGATAATTACCCCTTACCCAACATGGAACACATATTACAGAGGGTAACCGAAGCATCTAGGATCTCCATGATCGATGGTTTCTCTGGCTATAATCAGATATCGGTCATGCCTGAGGATAGAGAAAAAACAACCTTTACCACTCCTTGGGGCACATTCATGTACACCAAAATGCCTTTTGGGTTAATGAATGCAGGAGCCACATTTCAACGAGCCATGGACATAGATTTTATCAGAGAAAAGGATCAGTTCGTGGTGATCTATCTGGATGACATCACAGTCTTCTCGAGGTCCGACAAAGAGCACTGCTGTCACCTGAGAAAAGTTTTTTCGAAGTGTCAGAGGTTTGGCCTTTCCCTAAATCCCAAAAAATATTTGTTTTCTATGCAGGAGGGGAAGCTACTAGGCCATATAGTATCAACAGAAGGAGTGAGGATTGATCCTAGCATAGTGGAGGCAATTCAGACCTTGTCACTTCCCAGATCTAAGAAGGAAGTTCAGGCCTTTCTGGGAAGGATTAATTTTCTGAGGAGATTCGTCTCGAATTTTGCTGAGTTGGTGAAACACATCACAACCATGATCAAGAAGGGGAATGAAGTGAAATGGACCGCTGAACCCAGGGAATCTTTTGTTCAAATAAAAAAAGCATTGACTGAGGCACCAATGCTGATCAGTCCTAACTATTCGAAAGATTTCCTAATTTTCTCTTTCGCCTCTTTTGATACAGTAGCAGCAGTCTTGTTGCAGAAAAATGAGGAAGGGCGAGAGCAACCCATTGCCTTCTTCAGCAAGGCATTGAGGGATGCAGAAATCAGGTATGAAATCATGGAGAAACAGGCCTACGCCTTAGTGAAAGCTCTCAAAGCTTTCAGAATCTATGTCTTGCACTCAAAAGTGACCGCATACGTTCCTTCAGCCTCTGTGAAAGACATCCTTGTACAACCCGACATTGATGGGAAGAGGAGCAAATGGATAGCCAAGATCCTAGAATTTGACTTAGAAATAAGGCCTACCAAATTGATCAAAGGTCAAGGTTTAGCCAAGCTGTTGGTTGAAACTAATCGCAAAGCTTTGGGGGTGGATTTCGTCAATGCATAATCAAAAAATCAGCAGAATCAGTTGTCCGACGTAGACCCTCAAGCAGAAACCTTGTTGGCTCGATGTCGTTGGTATAAGGATGTCATATATTTTCTGCAAGAGTTGCGGCCCCCAGATGGCGTGAAAAGAAACAAAGCAAGAGCTCTGAAGCTCAAGGCAGTCATATACTACCTTATCGATCAAATTTTATATTGGAAAGACCCCCTGGGGGTGCTTTTAAAATGCATGGATCCATGAGAGGCTGACATGATCATGGTCAAATTTCACAATGGCCTATGTGGGGGGCACCATTCCTGGAAGAGCACAGCCCACAAAATTCTCAGAGCTGGGTACTACTGGCCCACCTTGTTCGCTGATGTCCATAGTGGAGTTAGAGCCTGTATCTCGTGCCAAAGATTTTCAGGAAAGCAATAGCTCAAGTCTCTGCCTTTACAACCTGTAGCTGTTTCGAGACCTTTCCAGCAATGGGGCTTAGATTTTATTGGAGAAATCCACCCTGCTTCCAGCGAGCAGCACAAATGGATCTTGACTGCCACAGATTTCTTTACTAAGTGGATTGAAGCTATTCCCACTAGGAGCACTTCCCACAAGGTAATCATTGGTTTCCTGGAAGACCTCGTCGTAAGGTTTGGCTTCCCAAGAAAGATTGTTACTGATAACGCAACCTCTTTCAAGGCCGAGCTGTTAGTCAAGTTCTGCGAACAATTCGGGATCAAGCGGATTCACTCCACCCCATATTATCCCCAGGGAAATGGTTTAGCATAATCCTCCAACAAAAGCCTAATAAGGATCATCAAAAGATTATTGGAGGACAACAAAAGGGCATGGAACTCGAAGCTGAAATTTGCTCTATGGGCTGATCGGGTGACCACAAAAAGATCTATAGGCATCTATCCTTTCCAGTTGGTTTACGGAGCAGAAGCTGTTCTCCCGTCTCAGCTGGCTATTCTTGTAGCGAAATTCTTCCAGGATTATAAAGAAGAGCCCAATGACATGATCAGAAGAATCCATCAACTGGTAGAAGTCCAGCAGGCCAGAGAGTAGGTAATGATCAGAATCCAACACCATCAGCAGGCGATCAAGCAGGTTTTTGATAAGAAGGCCAAGAAGGAGGAGTTCCAGATAGGAGACCTGGTGCTGAAGTGGGATTCTCCTAAGCAGGACAAGGGCAAACACGACAAATTTGAAGCCCTGTGGATCGACCCCTTCAAAATCTCCGAAGTTTTCTCAAATAACACGTACAGGTTGCAAGATTTGGAAGGCGAAGAAGTTTTCAGCAGCCCAACAAATGGGCATTTTCTTAAAAAATGTTTTGTCTAAGCCTTTGGTGGCTTCTGTGTTCTGTAAATATTGTCCTTTCTGCTCTTCGTTTTTTACTTTTATCGTTTCGGCTAAGTAAATGACTCCATATCCCAACAACAAGGTGTTGGAACTGCAAAATGAGTCCTTAGAGCATCACAGGGATGACTCTATCCCCCATGGAGCCTAATGTTAGCAACATTACTTGTCTTTGGTATTGGGATATCCAGGTCGGCAGGTTGCATGAGGAGCGCCCAAGCGCAACGCATAGAAGAAGTCTTCTTCGGACTTAAAATCAAGCAAGCGGGCAAAATTATAGTGTCAGCGGTCCTGATCCATCCATATGAGTAGATCAACGGTTGGCAGGAAATCGTAGATAAAGAAGTTGCGCCGAGGATAGCGCAACGGATAGCGCCCACATCATGTGCAGGCATGGATGGCAGCCATTCATCCCAAGGACGCATGGCGTGAGATCTGGTCACGTCAACTTTTCAACAGTCGCGAGTTCAAAGGGTGAAGGTTTTCTGTCGTTATACATCTCGAAGCCCCGAACCCCGAAGTGCCAATAGCGCCTGAAATCGGGCCCACAATATCGAGGGGCAGTCTCAGTCGTCCATTTAAAATGAACACCTGGCGCGCGGTTAGGCTCCCTGCCTTTTCGCCCATCGAGATTTCGAAGCGCAAGAAGCAGCTCCCTCATATCCTCGATGCGTGAAGTAACGAGAGCATCCAAGACTTGGGGCCCACAACATCATCGAGTGAGTTCAGAGTCATCAGATCTAGGGGGATGCGCGGTGCCAAATCAAGCCATCCCGGTGTTTTGCTCATCACATTTTCAAGGGACAAGGATCAACCCTTTCCTATTCACGAACGCCGAAAGCTCCTTCGAGAATAAGCACAGGGTCACAGCCCGTGATCACTCGAGAAAGAAAGGAGCTGCGTAAAGGGGGAGCCAAAGGTGTCGGGTTTTTGTCGCGGAGAGGCCCGTCCCGAACTCTAATTACCATCGGACCCGACCTCGATCCTGGTCTTCGCTTGGAGTAAATGAAAACAAGAAGGGGTGGTTGAAACCTCTCCTCATTCATTAAGTGCGAAGTATGGAGGGCCTGGCGAGCGGTCAACTCGAGAGGGTCCTGTGTACCCATTTTTCCAGAGAAGCCATGCCGAGTTCTCAACTAGCCGGAGGAGGTCTGCACATGCTAGCTCAACATTTAATGGCTCAGCTACTCTCCTCGCAGGAGCCACACGCAGTTAAGGTGACGTCTGACAAAGAATTCCCGCCCAAATTTGGCTGAAGAGACACCAAGCCTTGGATGACTAAGGACATCGATGTTAGGCAATTTTCTCTAAGTATATAAACGAAGTCTTTGTGTTTGGTAATCTATCGATGGTAGAGTGAAGCTCCTGATTGTAAAGTTCTTGCAAATGCCCTAGTTCCCTGGTTATGCATCTGTATGTAAGATTTCTTATTTAATGAAAGATAGTTTTCTCATCCCATCTAGTTTCATCTCATACCGAGAGAGTTCGTGATCGACTGATTCGCGTGAATTATGGAAATTATGTTGTGATAAAGGATTTATCGTGGCATTATTGTATTCTCTGGTTTTCTGCGTTTGAATGTAAGAAGATCTTGTGTTTAGATGTCTTCTTCTACAGTCTGTTAAGAACCTGATGTTCAAGACAGACTTTTGCATCTCTCTGATACAAGTCTTTCGCCTACTCACCCTTACTACAACTCACTGTCTGAAGTTATCTAAGACCTCACTTGCCCATGCGTACCTGGCCTAGCATCAGAGTTAGAACCACATCTTTCTGAGTTAACTTCCATTCGATCACCCCATTAAAAAAATCGTGACATAAACTGATGGGCGTCGGGCTCTGCTCCTGCTGCAATCTAGGGGTGACTTCCGATGCTAACACCTTCTCTGCTCAACAATCCTTCAGCTGCCCCACTTCCTTTCCGGGCTTCAACAACAGGTCAGACAGGAAATCTCATAGCACTATAACTGCAGTTCAACACCTTCAGGAATCAATCCCCAAAAATTCTCCCACCCAGAGAATTTCTCACGGGCCTGACAACCTGCTTCTTCAATCCAACTTCCCAGCTAACCAGATACACCAACACAAAAATGGCTCTGGATCCAGGTTCAGGTACTGTCATCAAGATACGAAAGATAGCTCAATGGTGTGTGAATACTCATGGATGATTGACTGGATAGTAGGAATGATGGTCCGAATGATGGATGAATAATCGACAAGATGGTAGGAAATGATCTAAGTCCCAACAATATGTATGCATGTACCCAACTTGACACTTGTCATGTTGGGAGCTACTTTGGCCCACTTATACCCAACTTTAGAACTTAGGATAAAATAATTATCCATACTTTATGATTTAAGAAATATTAATATAATATTCCTTTTTGGCTTAATCTCCCTAGCTTAGCCCTTTTCCTTAACTTAGCCCCTCCCTTTCCTAACTAGTGGAGTTTAGTCCCCCATCTCTTTTATCATGGTCAGTCTGCACGCAGTGATGTATTTTATATTAATTATGAGACATGTACAAAAATAAGCACATTGGCCTTTAACATCTACGCTCTCCAGCCTAATCAAAACATAAGAATCCTAACTTATAATAACTGGCTCACCAACCTATAAAACATAGCATATACACAAAGGCTCGATGACCTCACAATCGCACACACTTAAGATGCTGCGCGCAATATCCTGGAATGTGCACACTTCATCATTGCACTGCGCAGTACATGCGCACACTATGCCATGAAATGTGTATACAAAATGATATCAAAACAACTCACCAACTTAAGTACATTTTCATTTACATTACAATTGGGCGCGGCCTAGGGATATTACAATCCCCTCCCCTTATTTATGCGTTGTCCTCAGTGCATCATGTACCCATATACAACGAAATCTCAAAAATCCTCAAAAAGATGCGGGTATTCTGCCCGCATCGCATCCTCATGGTCCCAAGTAGCGTTCTTAGGACCGTACCAGGTCCATTGGGCCTTTACAAGCCCTATGGATCAATTCCAGAGCTGTTTGATTTTCCGGTCCAATATGCGCACCAGATGCACTTGAAAAGTGCCTTCTTACTCCACCTGGATCACATTCCAATCAATAACATGATTATCATCAGGTATATATTTCTTTATCAATGACACATGGAATACATTATGAACATACATAGATGGAGGCAATGGAATCATATAAACAACTAGACCAATCCTCTCTAGGATTTCAAATGACCCACAATAACGAGCTGCCAACTTTGAACAGTTTCCCAACTTCAGGGAACTTCTGTTGGCTTTCACTTTCAAGAACACATGGTCACCCACTTTAAATTCCCTGTGAATTCTGCCCTTATCAGCATAGCTTTTCTGCCTGTCCTGGGCAACCTTTAAATTTTGCTTTATTTTTATCATTTGCTCCTCCATTTCCCTGAGCAAATCTAGTCCAACCACTGCTCTATCTGCTAGGTTATCCCAACTTACTGGTGTGTTGTACTTTCTACCATAAAGTGCCTCAAATGGTCTCATCTTTAGAGATGCTTGGTACCCATTGTTATAAGCAAACTCTACCAAGTGCAGGTATTCTTCCCATTTTGATGGTTTATCCATCACATACATCCTCAACATGTCTTCAATCACTTGATTCACCCTCTCTATTTGTCCATCTGATTTTGGATGATAGGCTGTACTAAAATTCAAATTTGTGCTAAATCCATTAAATAATCCTTTCCAAAATTTTGAGGTAAATTTTGGATCTCTGTTAGACACAATTGTCTTGGGTATGCCATGTACTAGAGCAATTTCTTTCATATAAACATCAACAATGTTCGCTACCTTGTGAGTGAGCTTAACTAAAATAAAATGGGTAGCTTTAGTAAGCTTATCCACCACTACCATGATAAAATTATGTTGCTTGTTTGTTCTGGGCAGTTTGGTGATGAAATCCATTGTTACAATGTCCCACTTTCACTCATGAATGGGTAATGATTGTAGCCAACCAACTGGGTGTCTATGCTCAACCTTACTTTTTGACATTCCAAACATCTGGCAATAAAATTAGCAACCTCTTTCTTCATGCCTGGCCAATAATATTGGCTCTTGACAGCTGCAATAGTTTTCTGATATCCTGGGTGCCCAACATAAGACACATTATGCATTTATCTCAATATCAGATTTTTCAATTCATTAGAATTTGGTACATAAACTCTGCCCCTACACATGAGAATTTCATCATTATTTAGCTTTTATTCCTCAATTTTCTGTTGCAAAATACCTTGCTGTAATTTTGTCACTAATTCCTTGTAATGCAAATCTAATTTGGTAGCCTTTGTAATTCTGTCTTTCAAATCTGATTGGTACATGCTAATGGCTATAGCATGCATTTCATGCACTCTTCTACTAAGTGCATCAACCACTTTGTTCTCTTTTCCCTTGATATGCTTTATATCAAAGTCATACTCACTTAAAAATTCTAACCATCTGCTTTTCCTAGCATTTAGAGTTGGTTGATCAAATAAATATTTCAGACCATTGTGGTCTGTCCTGAGCTCAAACCTTTTCCCCATGAGGTAGTGTCTCCATTTTCTCAAGGCATGCACTATGGCTGCCAACTCCAAATCATGAGTGGCATAGTGTCTTTCATGCTCCTTTAACTTCCTTGATTCATAACATATAACAAACCCATTTTGACTGAGGACTCCACCAAGTCCTTCTTTACATGCATCTGTGCATACAATGAAGTCTTCATTTGGGTMTGCAATCCTTAGTATTGGAGCACTTGTTAATAATTGTTTCAAGTGTTCGAAACTCTTTTCACATTCCAATGTCCACTGAAACTTCACACCCTTTCTTTACAAGGAAGTGATTGGGTGTGCAATCTTTGAAAATCCTTCAATAAATCTTCTATAGTAGCTTGCAAGGCCCATGAATGATCTGACCTCTGTCACATTCTTTGGCGCTGACCACTCTCTAATGGCTTCTACCTTCTCAGGATCCACTGCTATCCCATCATGTGAAATGATATGTCCCAAATAATGAATTTGCTTTTGATAAAATGAGCACTTGCTCAATTTTGCATACAACTGATGCTCCCTTAATACTTGCAAAACCATCCTCAAATGATGTTCATGCTCTTCCTCTAACTTAGAATATATAAGAATGTCATCCAAAAAGACAATGACAAACTTGTCTAAATATTCTCAGAAAACATCATTCATTAAGCACATGAAAACAACTGGTGCATTTGACAACCCAAATGGCACCATTGTGAACTCATAATTACCATACCTTGTTTTGAAGGTGGTCTTGCTGATATCTTCCTCCTTAATCCTTACCTGATGGTATCCTGATCTGAGATCTATCTTTGAAAATATCTTTGCATCCTTCAATTGATAAAAAAGATCATCAATCCTTGGTAGAGGATACTTGTTCTTAACAATCACTTTATTCAACTGTCTGAAATCAATGCACAATCTTAATGTTCCATCTTTCTTCTTCACAAACAAGGCTGGGGCACCCTAAGGTGACACACTTGGGCATATATACCCCTTCTCTAGAAGTTCTTCAAGCTGCATTTGCAATTCCTTCATCTTTGGTGTACTCATTCTGTAAGGAGTCTTTGACACTGGAGCTGCTCCAGGCATTAAATTTATAGAGAAATCAATATCTCTCTTTGGGGGTAGTCCTGGTACCTCCTTGAACACATCTTCAAATTCTTCCAAGATTACATGATCTTCCAAATTTGGCACCTTATCTCTAGGTGTCTCTTCCATATGTGCTGCAAATATTTGACACCCTTTCTTGTAACATTTCTTCAGCTGCAATGCTGAAATTTCTTTGATGGTTACTGCCCTGGGAATTCCCTGCACTCTCCTTAGTTTCCTTTCCTCATCCAAGCAAGTAAATGCTTTGTTATGACAGTCCAAGAGGGCATGATGTTGGTCCAACCAACCCATTCCAATTAGACAGTCATAAGAACCTAAAGGCAAGATGTTAAAATCTACCTTGGTGTTCAGTCCATTCATGTACATGAGGCATGACTTAACCATCTCATTAACTTTTATTTTGGCTCCTGTAGCTAGCTGCACCAACCAAGATTTTCCATGCTTGCTTCTTGGCAAATGCAAACTTTCCACCATCTTCGGATCTATATAACTATGACTAGCTCCTGAATCAATTAAAATAGCAATGGTTTGGTTATTGATCATACCTTCCACCTCAATCATATGTGACTGATACTCTGCTTGTTTGTTGTCCAGGGTTGCATAGATCCTGGGCACATTTCTGCCCATGTCCTCCACTGTTTCAGTTTGCTGTACATTGTGAATAGTTCTCCCTTTTTCACCTCTATGAGGACAATCTCTGTACATGTGATCTCCTTTACAACCCCAACATTGAATAAGTGGTTGCCTTGGCCTTTGACCCCCTGTTTCAATTGCTCTGGGCTCTCTAGGAGCTTGCTGTCCCTGTGGATTATTTCTGAAGAATGGTGGCTTAGATCCCTTCTTCCTCTGATCCATCTTGAATTTATTTTTGTCTTCCTAAGATTTTTGGAAAGTTGGCCTTGCTTTCTATTGATCATATAGGCATTTATCTCTCCTTACGATCTCTTCCAATGTCTTGGGATCATCATATTGTATTTTTTCATTGATGAATGATGGTAATCCACTCAAATGCCTTTTAATCTTAACTGTATCATCCTTGATGAAAGAGACATACTTCAGAAGTTATAGAAACCTTCTCTCATATTCATCAATGATCATACTCCCTAGCTTGAGTTTGAAGAACTCTTTCATTTCTTTGTCATAGTATATTTTAGTCAAGTATTTCTGCTCAAAATACTTCTTGAATTCCCTCCAAGTGACACTTTTCTCTTTAATGTGCCGCACCTGCACAAGATGATCCCACCACATGGATGCCTTTCCCTTGAGTTGATAGATGATAATTCTACCTTCTGCATGAGAAGAATAATTATGCAATTGAAAACACTTTCTCATGCCCAACAACCATGTTTCTGCATCTTCATCCTTTTTGTGCTCACCATCAATTGTAGGAGGTTTGATTTTATTCATTTCTCCTTGCAGTTCATCCACCCCAGACCTCTCATGCTTTCTGACAGGGGATGGACTTGAGATGCTGTGTGATCTCTTATTGGAATTCCTCGGGGAGTGGTGGTGGCGATGCCTGCTAACACTTCTTTCTTTTCTTTTCTCATCATGAGACCCGTGATTTCCTGACTTGCTTGAGCCACTCTCCTTATCCAATTTCTTTTCTATTATGTTCAAGCTCTCCAATAACTTCATGTTGAATTCATCTTGCTACTCCTTGTCTCTCATAAGCCTTTCATTATCAGCTTTATGTCTTTGGACATCCTTCTGCAAATTTTTAATGGTCTCTTCCATATTCATGTTTTCATCTCTTCCTTCTCCATGTCCATTGGAGTTTGTTCCTTCAATGCCCAAATGGACATCCATCCCTTTGCTCCCATATTGTTGAGTGTAAGTCCCCTGTGCCTCTTCCATTACTATGGACTCTGCACTAATTTTGATCTGATCTAGTTGTTGTTAACTCTGCAAAATGTGCAACCAACAAAACTTTGTCAGAGTAACTATTTCAACAATTTCATGAAAAATATGAACCATTTTGGTTCAATAATATATCATAATCCTTTCTTCTTATTTCCTGAAAGTTTGAATGACCAAATCAATTTTCTAGGTGGATATTTAGATTCCATTTTTCAATTCCTTTCCAACACCTACTCACATTCTCAATTCCGAGTCTGGAGCAGAAAGTTATGGTCATTTGAAATTTCCCCAATAATTTTTCTGTTCGTTTTTCAACTTAGCACAACTCTGCTCTGTAAATATGCAATTTTGCACCTACTCCATTGAAATTTTCGTATGAGATCAATTGGGTTTCTGCATAAACATATTATGGACATTCTGTTCAAGTTTCACCTTATTCTGGATTCTGGGCTGCTAGTTACAGCCTGCTGAAGTTCTAGGCCAATTTGTGTTTCTGGTCTTGAATGTTATAGGCACCTTATTTTCCATATTAAACACCTTTAACATGCCCAAAAATTTAATTCAACTCTGTGACTGTCTTCTATGGTTCAATATATTTCCATTGACTGCTCCTACACCTCAATCCGATTCCAGAGCAGAAATTTATGGCCCTTTGAAGTTAGTTGGGTCATAAACTTTACCCTCCACTGTTTGGGCTGTAACTTTGTAAAAAAAGTTCCGTTTGATGAACAATTTACAGCATTAGAAAGATCTATCCGAGCTCTTTTATTTGAGCTATTGAGACAGAGTGTACCAAAGGTACACCTCTATCTCATGGTTTTTGAGTTGCTAAAAATGCTCTTAAGGCCCTAAAAAATGCGCTATAAAAAGATGACATTCAATTGATATAAAACATCGCAGAAAATCACTGGTTTTCCGCTGTTATTCACCTTCCAAACGACTCCGCGAACACAAATTTAAACCTGTAAACCCATATTTACCACACGCAACAACAACACAAGGGAAATCGTGCTTTGCGCACTTTAAAACCACTATGTATCACTTCTCTGTCGCACCAATAACTTGCGCGCACTACTTTCGTATCACGCGCCAATATCCACTGCGCGTAGTTTTTTGTACCGCGCACTGATATCCACCACGTGCATTTTTTTTGTATCACGCACAGATATTCCATGCACATTTCACTCAATGCGCTGCACCATGCCAGAGTTTAGTACGTCTCCACCGCACATTAAAATTCTGCGCGCACCATTAACTAAGCTGTTGCGCAACAATAGATACCCACATTGCGCGCGCAACTACCAAACTCCACTGGGCTATGCTAATACTGCACACACCACGCGCACCATTATTATGAATGTCCACACCAAGCACACTTCTTATGCGTACGCACACTGCGCAATGCCAAATTTAGCACGCGCACTTGCACACCAACATTTTTCCGCGCGATGCCAAAATTTAGTGCGCGCACCAGAAAACCACTATTTTTCTACACGGTACCAAAATTTAGCGCGCACACCCACACACTAACATTTTTCCGCACAACGCCAAAATTTAGTGCGCGCACCAACATGCCAATATCTAGCTGCGTAATGCCAAATTTTACCTATCACAAGCTTTTCACTGCGCATCATGCATTTTTAGTGCGCCCCCCTGTGCACATTCACCTTTATGCACATCAAATCCTCGTGAATTCCGTTGTAGAAATTGGGGCTTTTTCCTAACTTTTTCCCCAATTTACCATAGACCTTCTGCAACCATGAAATTCGTTCAATTTCACCCCGATAACACCAATTCAACCTCTACAACAACAAATCGTTGTGGGTTGACATTTCTAGAACGAATTTCCCCAAAATCAATTCACGAATTGATAATTTTAATTATAAAACTTGCTCCAACTGTCATGGCTTCACTGTGACTTCAAATTCGACCAATTCCGGGTCCGAATTTGCTAGAACAGATTTTAAATCGGGAATACATCATCACTTGGATAAATTTCTCCATTTTCTCATGAATTTAACAACATAAATTGGGGCTTTTCCCAATTTCGCGTCGTTGCTTCCAAATATTACCATGGACGCTCTACAAACTGAAATTTGGCCCGTTTGAAATAAATCTTCTATGAAATTTCACGTCAACTCAACTTGCTCGGACCATCCAGGCTCAGTGTTGAAAACTGAAGCTCTGATACCAATTTGTAACGTCCCCGACCATCCATGCCGGGCCACGCTATGCCAGAGAACTCTTACTGTTCTTTTTCTACGGAACATACTGTAACATACCTAGTATGCAACTGAGTTATTCCACATAAAATTTTTGAACTGCATGCGATTATAACATACACACATAGAACTCTTGCGGAGGCATTTTATATAAAACGTAAAGATACAAATACATCTGAAAATACATAGATTCACACGGAAATAACAATAGACATATACATGCAACATATACAGGAAATACCCATAAATATACAGACAGTCATAACCACACATAAGATAAACCCATGAAAATAAACACGTAAATAACAATGCAACATGTAAATTTGTCACACAATTGACACTTATCTTTGTGAGAATATCACCAACTACATGCAGACCTTCCACGAACCTCCCAGCCTTAGACCACACTGTTCATCACACTCAACAATGAGTCCCCCCCGAGTTGGGACTAAACTCCACCCGGGTAAATGGATTCCTAACCAGGCTAAAGGCTCATGGACAATAGGAAAGACTCCATCATAGGTGTTCACTCAACTAACAACCTATAGTCCCTCATTCCCCACATGCCTGTCCCACCCAGGAAGTGTGCCCCTTCTCTACTCAACATTTCTTCGGCTGCCCCACTTCCTTTATGGGCTTCAGTAACATGCCAGACAGGATGTCTTAGAGCATTGTATTTGCAGTTCAACACTTTCAGGAATCAATCCCCAACAATTCTCTCACCGAGAGAATTGCTCATAGGCCTGACAACCCGCTTCTTCAGTCCAACTCCCCAGCTAACCAGATACACCAACACAAAATTGGCTATGGATCCAGGTTCAGGTACTGTCATCAAGATACGAAAGATAGCTCAATGGTGTGTGAATACTCATGGATGATTGACTGGATAGTAGGAAGGATGGTTCGAATGATGGATGAACGATCGACAAGATCATAGGAAATGAACTAAGTCCCAACCATATGTATGCATGTCCCCAACTTGACACTTGTCATGTTGGGAGCTACTTTGGCCACCCAACTTTAGAACTTAGGATAAAATAATTATCCATACTTTATGATTTAAGAAATATTAATATAATATTCCTTTTTGGCTTAAGCTCCCTAGCTTAGCCCCTTTCCTTAACTTAGCCCCTCCCTTTCCTAACTAGTGGAGTTTAGTCCCCCATCTCTTTTATCGTGGTCGGTCTACGCGCAGTGATGTATTTTATATTAATTATGAAACATGTACAAAAATAGGCGCATTGGACTTTAACATCTAGGCTCTCTGGCCTAATCAAAACATAAGCATCCTAGCTTATAATAAATGGCTCACCAACCTATAAAACATAACATATACAAAAAGGATCGCTGACCTCACAATCGTGCACACTTAATATGCCGCGTGCGGTATCCTGGAATGTGCACACTTCATCATTGCACTGCGCAGTACATGCACGCACTATGCCATGAAATGTGTATACAAAATGATATCAAAACAACTCACTAGCTTAAGTACATTTTCATCTACATTACAATTGGGTGTGGCGTAGGAATATTACAAGGTTTCTGTTCAAGCAACATACATTGAGGCAGGGAAAATAGGAGTTGGTGCATCAGGGGAATCGTCTTCAAAGAAAGAGGACAAAAGGAAGTGGAATGGCAAGAAGGCAAATTCAGTGGAAAGAAAGGAAGAGAAGCCCTCTTGCAAGCATTGAAAGAAAGAAGGGCATGATGATGACCATTGCTGGCAATTGCATCCCGAGAAGAGACCGAAATGGTTCAAAGAGAGGAAAGGGAGGAAAACAGTTGCAACAACAACACGACCAACAGACTTGGGATTAGATTCAGGTGATGAATCTAAAGTCTCAACGATTGGTCTGACAGGTAAAATTGGTGATGGATTTGATTCTATAAGTAAATTGTTTCACTTAAGGGTCATTATGAGGCATACTAAGGTTGACACATTGATAAATAATGGATCTTAATATAACTTGATTTAAGAGGAACTGGTTAAACAATTGGGATTAAACACTCAGATGCATCATAAGCCTTACTCACTTAAATGGATAAACAACAACCATAAATTGCACATAAGAAAGCAATGCACATTAAAGTTTGCAATTTCATCTAAGTTTGTGGATGAGGTAACATGTGATGTGGTGCCACTTAATGAATGTGGGATGGTTTCAGGCAGTCCTTATTTGTATGATAACAAAGCAATCTTCTACATAGAACAAGATCAATATCACTTAATCAAAGCAAACAAAGAATATGTTGTACATTCTCATCATTTAAAAGCAAATCAATCTCTTCAAAAAATGGAACAATTAAGAAAGGCAACTCATGAAAGAAACACACATATAATTGTCCCAAATCAAACAATTGATCTTAAGAAAGAACATGATATTATTGTAGAATGGAAGTTCAATCATACTTTGCTTCAAGATAAGCTAATGTCGTGCAAGTATTACAAACATATTAACTCATTTGCAGTCATATTTCTGATGTTATCATTAGTAATGTTTTCAACATGGATGATAGTGGCTTCAGTAAGATGTGACATAGTATAAGTGGCTAACAATATGTTGTCAGTTATCATGGTTGTTTTACAATTGATCTTGATAAGACAGGTGCACATGGCATAGTTTAAATACAAAGAACAAGTGGGGTGGCCTATCCCTCACTTGATGACTGGTTAGTATCCTTTTGGAGGACCAAAAGGTCTTAGTGGGGAGGCATGATCCAGAATGTGGTATTAGAGCTAGTTGACGGTTGGTTTTTGAGTTTGCATGATTACCAAGGAAAAGCTGAATCGTGGTGAAGGTGAGCTTGTTGAAGAGAATCCTGAGATTGGATCGAGAAAGAGAACTTCTCAAAGTGAGAAGATGGAATCAAAAGAGGGAGTTTCTCATGGGGAGAAAGAGTTTCAAAAGACTTTCTTCGCCATGTCGGAGATGATGAAGGTTTTATATGATGATTACTTGGAACGAAAGAGACCGATTCTAGGTGAATCTTCAAAGGTAAAAAATAAAGAAGGAGAGGATCCTCTTGAAACTCCTCCTTCGCCTCCTTCTTCTCCATCAACTTCTTCTTCTTCAAGTTCAAGTTCCAAATCCACTGCAAGAAAACATTCCCATAAACATAAACATGATATGCCTTTACTTAAGCTTGATGTGAAGTTTGAATTACACATGTATGATGGTGAAGTTAATGCAAAGAGGCTTGACAAATGGGTCAGATAGATGGAGGTTTATTGCAATGTGCAACAAATCAAGGATGAGGCAGCTCAAATCAAGTTGGCATCACTTCGACTTGCAGGCACAACACTCATCTGGTGGCAAAGCAAGTTGCAAAATGGCACACAACAAGTGGGTAATGTATTTCCATCATGGCAAGTTTTTGTTTCTACACTTAGAAAGCAATTTTATCCTTTAGGTTATAAAGAGAAGACCTTAATTGAATGGAAACGTCTTAAACTAAGAAAGGGACAAACAATGCAATAATACAGAGATGGATTTCATAAAATGGCATTAATGTTAGATATTCCTTTACATACCCAAGAAACTCTTATGAAGTATATGGGAGGTTTACCTGTACATATTCGTAACATTGTATTTATGTTTGGACCTACTAATCTTGATGAGGTTTCTGTTCAAGAAACATACATTGAGGTAAGGAAAATAAGAGTTGGTGTATCAGGGGAATCGTCTTCAAAGAAAGAAGAGAAAAGGAAGTGGAATGGTAAGAAGGAAAATTTAGTGGCAAGAAAGGAAGAGAAGCCCTCTTGCAAGCATTGCAAGAAAGAAGGGAATGATGATGACCATTGCTAGAAATTGCATCTCGAGAAGAGACTGAAATGGTTCAAAGAGAGGAAAGGGAGGCAAATAGTTGTAGCAACAACATGACCAACAGACTTGGGATCAGATTTAGGTGATGAATCTAAAGTCTCAATGGTTGGTCTAACAGGTAAAATTGGTGATGGATTTGAGTCTAGAAGTAAATTGTTTCACTTAAGGGTCATTATGAGGCATACTAAGGTTGAGACATTGATAGATAATGGATCTCAATCTAACTTGATTTCAGAGAAACTGGTTAAACAATTGGAATTAAACACTCAAATGCATCATAAGCCTTACTCACTTAAATGGATAAGAAACAAACATAAATTGCACATAAGAAAGCAATGCACATTAAAGTTTGCAATTTCATCTAAGTTTGTGTATGAGGTAACATGTGATGTGGTGCCACTTAATGAATGTGGGATGGTTTTAGGCAGTTCTTATTTGTATGATTGCAAAGCAATCTTCTATAGAGAACATAATCAATATCACTTAATCAAACCAGGCAAAGAATATGTTGCACATGCTAATCATTTAAAATCAAATCAATCTCTTCAAAAAATGGAACAATTAAGAAAGGCATCTCATGCAAGAAACACACCTATAATTGTCCCAAATCAAGCAATTGATCTTAAGCAAGAACATGAGATGATTGTAGAATGGAAGTTCAATCATACTTTGCTTCAAGATAAGCTAATGTCGT
>ML871997.1:4246-19697 GCA_009831015.1 Picea engelmannii
TGTATTAAGACATCTAGGAATATGCTGATATTCAATGTGATCAAAATAACGTTCCAAGAGGCGAATTCACAAATACACCCGTAACAAAGTAGGACTTCGAATAGAGTAGATATTACTTAGCTGTAGTACTACAAGCTGCGAGTCAAGTCGCACAACCAAATGATGAATTCCAAGCGAGATAACATCAACCAATAATTCAATAACAATGCTATATTCTGCAATGTTGTTGGTCACACGGTCGAGACACACACCTCGTAGAGATACAAGTTCATTTGTTGGGGCATAGATTGCCCACACAGTGGACGCAAGGTTCCGAGTACTACGACTAGCACCATCAACGAAGCCAATATAGGGTAGCAAAGACTCCGACATCTGGAAATCAAACACAACGTCACATAAGGGCATAGACCGGATAATGTCAAAAGCAAACTATAGTAACACACACAAAGTATGATACATAAAATACAAGTAATTGTGCACAGATAATTTATGCATAGTACTTCTTCAAGTAAAACCCATTCCTGGGTTCACTCAAAGGGATACCATCGTAATCTACCAGCTCATATGCTCCTTTTTCCAAAACTCGATGAACAATATAAGGACCTCGCCACATGGGTTCGAATTTCCCAGCTCCTAACACATCTCGATCCTGTTCATAGAGAAGAACAAGATCACCTTCAGAGAAAACACGAGGCTTGACATGATTGTCATATTGTGCCTTGACACATTTTTTCTGGGCTTCTATTACTAGAGTGGCGTCACATCGAGTTTCGTCTAATCACATTAGATACAATAGACGCTCTTCTTCAACAGAAGTTTTGGGTAAGAGTTTGACAACTAGTTTCAGAGAGGGTATCTTGCATTCTATAGGAAGAATGGCTTCCACGCCATAGACTAATCGAAAAGGAGTAAACCCAGTAGCGGATTTGACAGATGCCCGGTATGCCCACAATGCTGAAAACAATATTGTGTGCCAACTTGTTTTATGAATTCCTATCATCCGTCGAAGCATAGTTATAAGAACTTTTTTGATTGCTTCGACTTGACCATTAGCTTGTGGATAATAGGGCGTTGAGTTATCATGACGAAGACCCAACTTTTCCATAAGTTCCGACATCATAAAATTCCTAAAGTGACTATCGTGATTAGTGACGATATCTTGGGGAACACCAAAACGAGCTATGACATGGTTAAAAAGAAACAACGCTACAGTCTTTCCATTATTATCGAATGTCGACATCGCCTCAGCCCATTTTGTAAAGTAATCAATAGCTACAATGATGTAACCATGCCCCCCGGCCGAGTGAGGGTGACATGTCATGAAATCGATGCCCCATTTCGCAAAGGGACCAACTGAGACTACAGGATGAAGAGGAGCAGGATGTGATCGAATTTTCTGATTTTAGGTCTGGCAGGCATGGCATTTCTAAACGACAGTAATGCAGTCGTTGAACAAGGAAGGCCAAAAATAACCTGCGCGTAAGATCTTCTGGGCAGTAGCATACCCATACATATGATTACCACATGCTCCGAAATGACAGTCATTCAGAGATTTCTCAGCTTCGTCATATGTCACACAACGTAAAAAAATAGAGTCAATTCCCCGACGGTAAAGAGAATCCCCGAGGATAATGTATTGACGAGCTTGATAGCGTATGCAACGACGTTCAATACTAGACAAAGCAGGCCGAAAAGTCTAGGTTTGGAGATATATAATGATATCCCCATACCAAAGATCGTCAGTGATAATAAGGAAAAGAGATTCATCGGGTAATGAATCTACTGCTACATTTTCTGTGGGAAAGTGAGGAAAATCGCATATCAACTCAGCAAAAACTAAGGATTTCTTAGACGTGGCGCGATCGAATTCCAAGTCAAACTCCTGGAGTATGAAAATCCATTTGGAGTATTTTCCCCCTAGCAATTGACGTGTCAAAATGTGTTACATAGGGTTGCAATGGGAAATCAATGTAGTTTTCCTTGAGAGAATATAATGCCGGAAGCGTTGGATAGCTTGAATGACAGCCAAGGCCAGTTTTTCAACATGTTGATATTTGATTTCAGTGGATGTGAGAGTTCGACTCAAGTAATAAATAACATGTTCATCGTGCACATCATCTTCTTGGACTAGAACCATGCCAATAGTATACTCCGAGGCAGCAAGATAAAGAAAATAATCACGACTATAATCGGGAGGAAAGAGAAGCGGAGCTCGCGTGAGGGACAACTTCAAAGCTTCAAAAGCATTGTTGGCAATGGTATCCCAAACAAACTCTGAATCTTTCTTTAACAACCGTGTAAAACCATGAGTTATCTCGGCGTAATTAGGGATGAAATGATGGAGAAAGTTTTCTTTCCCCTGCAAACTTTGCAACTGGCACAATGTAGAAGGAGGAGGGAGATTAGGAATCGCCTCAACCTTAATAGGATCCACCCTCATCCCTTGATGCGAAACGATAAAACCTAGAAGACGACCGGATTCTACGCAAAAAACGCATTTATGAGGATTCAAACGTATACGATAGAATCGATAGTGAACAAAAATAGCTCAGAGATGAGTGGGGTGATCGACTTGGCACAAAGAATGAGTTGGTAAATCGTCCAAATAGGGTTGAACGATATGCTTTATATCATGAAAAGCATAAGACATAGCGCATTGAAACATCGCACCAGCGTTCTTAAGACCGAATGGAAGTTTCCTATAGGCAAAAGTACCCCAAGGACAAATAAAAGTAGTCTTATGTTGGTCCTCAGGAGCGATGTTAATTTGATTATAGCCAGAGAAACCATCCATGAGAGAGAAGATTTCACTTCCGGCACAGTCATCGACAATCTGGTCGATGAAAGGGGTTGGAAAGTTGTCTTTTGGACAAGCTTTGTTAATATCCCTATAATCAACAGATACACGAACACTGCCTCCTTTCTTATCAATCGAAACAGGATTGGAAACCCATTCTGTCAGAGCCACGGGCTAAATAAAGCCAGCTTTTAGAATTTTTTCAACTTCGAGCTTGATAGCCGCTGCTTTACGTGGGTGGACTGGATGAAGGCATTGCCGGACAGGTTTAGCTCCGGGGTATGTCTTTATCTCATGTACAACAATTTCAGGGTCGATACCTAGCATTTCTTCGTAGCTCCAGGCGAATATGTCATGAAACTCTTTAAACAGGGATGTATAAGTGACTATTTTGTCGTGGGAACACAAAGCTCCAAGATGAACATTTTCTACAATCCCAGGTTTAATGGATATGTCAATGGGAATTGTGGGCGAGATATTACTGAGGTTCCCTTTGGCAAACACATCATGTGCGGACCCGGGAACGGTCGAAATGACAACAACGGTCGACGGAGTCGAAATCCGTTGGTAGTTCTCAAGAGTGTGTTGTTCCAGAAAGAGTATGGAACGATGATGCCCATCGTCTCAAGGGGTATCTTCCATGACGGACATGATCATCTTGTCAGTGGGAAAAATAACACGAAAAGGATCGGGAGACAACTCATCAAGAGAGGGGGTAGAAGGTGTTGTCATTTGAATGGCCTGATAGGATGATTCAATCGGACTTAATGGCATGACATTGTCGAAACGAGTATGAGCTCCAGGGTCAGGGACTATCCAAGGGTCGGAAGACACAGGAAGTTCGTGAGGTACGATGGAGATCATGTTGATAGAAGAAACTGACGGGCGTGGAACATCGGGCGGTGGAATGGGAAAAGTACCCATTAACGAGGAGTCCTTTAAAAGGCCTACCCCGACGTTCTCATAACCCTGTGGGGTTTTAGAAATAAACGACACGTTACCAGTACGAGTATCAGAATTGAAGAAGGCAAGTTGGTCAATGGTAACGACCTTTCCTTGATGAAGGAAACGTACGACACGGAAAAGAGTTGACACAACGACGCACATGGAATCAATCCAGCTACGGCCAAGTAAAAGATTATAATCAAGGGGGGCGTCAAAGAATTCCACTTCAACTTGTACCGTCTTACCTTCTAGTGTGATAGGCAACGAAGGAAGAACACCGTAAGGCTTAAAACCAGAGCCATTAAAGGCTTTAAGAGTGTTTTGTGATTCATTCAAGGGAGGAGAGCCAATGGCTTTCCAACAAGCAAAAGACATTACACACGTTGAGGCACCCTCGTCGATAACAGTTCGGCAAATGTTCTTGTCAGAGACAACAACTTGTATCTGGAACGTGAGTTGCGGTGGTAACCATGGAATGTGATCATCCAAGTAAAAGACTATTAAATTCGTATATATCGGGTCAATTCCACCTATAGCTTTCAACAATGCCTTCCGTTGTGCAGGACAAGACTAAAGGAATTCAAGGGCTGACATCACTGAAGGTGCCTGGGCCAAATCTTCCACAATTCTGTAGTTCTAGGCCGCACGAGCATGAGGATTGAAAGACGATTTCCTAATGACACCCTTAGGAGGTGGTCACAGAACTGTGTCGAGGTTCGGTCGTTCGAGATGAAGAGCACTGTTTGTAGGTGGAGTCGGTGGAGAGGGTTGTACCAAAGCAGGAGGTAAATCGTCAACCTTCTCCTTAGATGGAGTATAATCTTTGGCTCTAGTCATGAGTGTAATGTTGTTTTGCTTAGAATCACTAGTACACATCAAAACATATGATGTGGTAGAAGTAGATGGTTGGTCGTGAATGACCAATTGAGCCTGTTGTTGAAATGGAAAGGGTTGGGACAAGACTGTCGGTGTAGATGGTTTTGGGGTTCCCTGAAGGAACTTAGTGACCTCGACACGTCGTGGACAATCCTTCATGTAGTGATCGTCACCACATATAAGGCAAGGGTAGTGGGGTTTGCACTTATCCCGATCTTCAACATGGGTATTTTTAGGCTGCTCTGTTTGATTATTATTTTTACCCTCCTTATTCTTGCCTCTCCCTTTTTTCGATTTATTTTTACCGGTTGGGGTAGTTTGAACGACGTTCACCTCAGAAGTTTTACCGGAGGAAGTGGCAGAAGATGGAGCATTTTGAACATTATAAGAAACAGACTTAGGGTTGGTGCTTGAAACAAAATGTGATTGGGCTTGGGCAGTACCAATCACACCGTCAGCTGCATGTGAGGCAGCTGGAGTAGTTGAAGTGCTGGAAGTACCAGGACGAGGTAACTCAGGTAATAAATCATAAAGTATTCCCATTTGCGAATAAACAAGATCAAGATATTGATCACGACTTCTAGCCTGCTCTTCCGTGACAACGCCACCCATGGCAATGTCCTTACCAATTTCATTCACAAAGGATTTTGTAAACCATTCGGCCAGTAACTGATCAGGGAGTTCAAATTTAATGAGACGTCGTCTCCTTCGCCACTCATGGATATGATCCGATATATGAGTGCCTTTAGTCTATTTGAAGGAAGTCAAAATCCCAGTCCCAGTATCATAACGGATTGGTAACTGGTAATGCGTAAGGAAAGCCATAGCTAGGGTGTTGAAATCAGAGAAGAAACCTCGTGGAAATTCAATATACCACTTCGCAGTAGAACCGGTAAGGGTTCGTTGAAAAAGACGTAAATGAATAGAGTCATCCATCAACGAGTTAGATGAACACCATAGGTGAAAAGTCATAACGTGATTGTTCGGGTCCTCTCCCACTTTTCCATCGAATTTCAGAATGTCCGATGGAAGCTTGGCTGGAATAGCAAGCCATTGGGGAGAGTGACAAATAGGATCATTTAGAATCCTAGACAAATTTGGAAAATCCAAAGTAGCAAGAAAAGGTAATTGTCGATTCACCTGTGGGTACTGGTGAATTTGAGGTGGAAGCCCTGTTGGCAAACCAATAGGACCGTAAGCAGTCTGCCCATAGTGGGAAGACCTAGGCTGATTCGGTGGTGGTTGGAGAGGATAGTATCTCGGGGGATTATAACCTTGAGCGGGGATATGAGTTTGAGCATTCGTACCCCAAATAAGATTTAGTATACCTGGATATGGTTGGCCGATAGTAGGGATAGGCTGCTACCCCCCAGTCATTTGAGGAAGATTTTGTATCATCTGATTCCAATACTGGGCCAAAGCAGGAGGTATATTTTGTCCAAAAGGTGGGGTTGGTCCCCCTATCGTAGGTGGAGTTCCAACCGAATGTTGTGTCGCAAGCAAAGGTTGCGTAGTATTTGGAAAGTGTCCGGTAAGAGGAAGTTGAATTGTACCACCTTGTCCACCAACAAGAATCTGCAAGTTTGGTGTAATGGACGGGATAGTGCCACTAGGATTAGGATTACCAGAAAGAAATTGAGGGAGTGTTGGAATAAAACTGGGAATAGGATTCCTAGAAGGACCACCGGGAGTACCAGATGGGGTTTGCGGAGGTGTTGGAACAGAAGCATTCAACAAAGCATTCAATGCATGGTATCCAGGTGGTAGTGTTGAAGTAACATTGGGCGTTCGCTGGGTGTTTATAGGAGGAAGACCAGCTGTAGTGAACCCGGTTGGGACACTTGTAGTGTTCGCGAGATGGGCCATCTCAACAGGGAGAGTAAACTGATAAGTGGTATTCACTGGTACAGTCTCTGTCTTAGAAAACACC
Source organism: Picea engelmannii (assembly GCA_009831015.1). Taxonomy (NCBI): domain Eukaryota; kingdom Viridiplantae; phylum Streptophyta; class Pinopsida; order Pinales; family Pinaceae; genus Picea; species Picea engelmannii. The sequence goes on from ML871997.1 coordinate 10,795, forward strand.
AGAAGGTTAATTTCAGAGACCACAGGCGAACCGGGACTAAAAAGGGTCCTACGGAAATCACCTACAGACCAAAAAGGATCTTGGCCTTCTACACTGGGAAAAGGCCCAATGGGTAATCCAGAAGAAGTAACAACTAGTTCTCCGGAAGAATTTAATCGCACAAAGGGTCATTCACCATGGAAAATTCGAAAGTCCTCTCTAGTATTGGTAACTCGAAAAGGTTCTAGAGGGTCAGGTGATTCCACTCGTGGTGTGGTAACAACTGCGGCTTCAATGTGCTGAGGAGAGCCCTCAGGTGTAGCTGTAGGCAAGGGTTGTGAAACGTCCAGATGCTCTGGAGATAAACCCTGCATTCTACATGAACAACGTGAGGGAGCTATTGTAAACGAGTGACAAGCTCTGTGAAGAAACTCGTATGGTCAACTTCGAGAAACAAAAAACACGCGCTAGTAAATAAAATCTAGGAAGTAATCACCAAACAAACAAGACCTTCTAATTTCGAAGCCACTAGTTGGTGATGAAATCCAACGTCGCAACAATGAGACAAGAAGGGGTGGGGCTAGGGTGGAAAAGTTACACTAACGACCTGCTTAACGGACTTACACCCTAGTGCAAGCTCCCACACATAATCGTGGATATACCCTCCAAGGAGCTCGAGTGAGTTTGGTCAACGTCAATTCTAGGTACCGTGAAGACTTTCCCTTTCACAGTCACCTCAGGTAAGAACCTAGAGAGATAGGCTACTAAGGTGACCACCAACAACAATAAATCCTGGGGGAACAGTCGATAGTCCGATCCACACGCAAGGGTAGGGTATCTAGCCCGAAATCAACTCAAAAAGCTTCCACTCATCATTGTGGGTATACCTCCGAGTAATCCCCGTAATACGTGCAATCTCTACACTGATACCAACAAAGCAGGGTGAGTAACTTTGCCAATACCAATGCGACCTCGTGCTTGACCCTTGTGTGAGAAGGGCTTCCTAGGACAAGATGTTGCAAATGGAATTTTAACACTCCCTAACACAAGATGCTATTGTGTGTTTTATGCTTTTGGAGAGTGTATCTCTCTTCCTACTCCAAAGTGCTAGCCTAGCTAAATGTTGGTGTAAAAGAGCCCTAGAAAAGAGTTTCTAGATAAATTTTATGATTATGTAGTGTTATTAAAGGCTGTTGTTTACTCAAAGGTAACATAAATGAAACTTATGTTGTATGACTCTGACCCAATAATGAAAGGATGAGAATGAAATATAACACTTTTCATTCAATGAATCCTATGTATGGGAGAGAGAGAAAGTTTTCCAGATCAACCTTGAACTATAATGCAAAATTTCCTTTCAAAGGCCAACACAAACAATCATTTATCAAATGAAAATTCTCTATTGTGTCTTTTTCAAATACTTCAACAATCTTAATAATTTGATTTTCAAAGTTTTCTAAAACGAAAAGAATTTTTGAAAGAAAAACCTTTTGTTGTTCACTTTTCAAAAAGGACTCAGACTATAACAACAAGAGTACAGAAAATCAAATCAAAAAACAGGCAAATAACCCAATTCACTCTTTCAATGAAAGCAAAAATAAAGAGCAAACCAATGCAGTCTTTTCAAATGCAAAAGAAAATGATCTTTCAAACCATAAACAAATGAGAAAACCAAGCAAACTTAACTTTCAACCAATCACTGGATCTTAAATAATCAAACACACTCAGAGAGAATGGTTTTGCCAAGAAGAGTCAAGAAATGAAAGTCAAGCCACAAATGACAAGAAAAGCCTTGAAACCCTAAGACTCTTCATGTATGCAACAAAGAAAAGAAATATATCAATCCATGGTCCAAGAAATTCATAAGAGGTAATCCAACTAATCTGGGCAGTTGGAAAAACCAAAACTCAAATCCAAATTTTGAAAAAATAATGTTCGCAGGTAGGCTATATAACACAGTGTGAGAATCACTGATTCTCGCAGGTGACCCTTGAGCAAGGTGCGAGAACCTCACACTGAAACCTATAGGCAGGGTGCGAACCTTACCAATTCTTGCAGGCTGCAATGAAGTGCAGTGCGAGAATTCCTAAACATAATAAAAAATTTGAAAATTGAAGCAAAGTTGACAAAGGCTTCTGGAACCAGAAGGTCTATCAGGATATCCTGAAGACTCAGAGACTGATAGGATAGGAGAAAAATGACAACAGAGCAAATGGCCACAGAAAAAGATCAAAAGCCACAAAGAAAAAGGGATTATTCCCCAGTGGAGTTACCAATTTTGTTATTGGATAAATCCGTAAGTGCGGACACAAACCGATCTCCCTAGATCCACCTGGATCTAGAACAAAGCAAGACAGAATAATACTCTTTCCCTAGATTTTGACTATTGAATGAACTAGGAGGCAAGAACAAGTTACATACCTTATAATCGCTTCCTATGGTCTTTGTTTCTCCTGCTTCGCTCCAGTGCTCTTGTGCAGTCAAGACCAAGACAACACAAACCAACCAAAGTGAAGAAAGCACAATCTATTCAACAGTCAATCTATGTATATGATCAAGGAGTTATACAATAAAGTGGAACTAACTTTATGGGAAAGGGACATATTACTGTATCATAATGATGGAAAGTAAAGATTACAACCTGAGCCTTGATGTTGCAAACTTCCTTTCGATGGCCCTTGACTCTGACACACACACTTGCTCACTTGCATGAAGAAGATCAACCACCTTTGATAAACTTGCTAGAGTTCTTAGCTGCTGTAGCATCAGTTCTTCCCACAATCCTTTACACTAATTCTCCAATGAATCTCTTGCTTGTTTGCTTCTAACCTTTTCCATGAGAATTCCCTCCATATATAGGAGAGAATGGATTAGTTACTTGGATAGGAATGATCCCAAAATATTAGGGAATCCAGTACTAGGATAACCATTCGAATTCCATCTCATCCTTCTAGAAGATTCCCTTGTAGAAGCTTCGAGAATTCATCTTTTTCCTTGCTTAAGACAGAGTTCGCACCCTAGCAATTCAACACAGTGCGAACTTCTCGTACCCTGGCTTAAGGCAGCCTGCGAGAATCATACATTCTCGCAGGCAAATATACTAGTAGCCTGCGAACATTCCTAAAAAAATGTGATTTCAGGAAAGAGATGAAAGTAACTTTTCTAAGGAGAAAGTTCTAATGAAGAGCCTGAGTACACCATCATAAATACATCATCATGACGACCAAAATCATGGGTAACAATGATTCTTGCTATCAAGACTGTGTCAATAGAGATTGGTCTATCTGCTCATATGTACCCCCCATGCATGTAGGATGAGAGCAGTTTAACACATGCATTGACTTTGTTGTTGCGTCCAAAGTGTGGGATTTCGAATAGGTTGAGGAGTCCTGCTCGCTCAAATCCTCTGGCCCAAGCCTTGGTTATTGGTATGCTCTACTGTGTGAGTGTATCTACTCTGAGTTCTAGGTATTTGTGGGGCGCAAGTTTAGGGAACTTCACCACATCGGTAATTTCATGGTTTTCATATTTCAATTGGGGTACCTTCCCCAATATGTCTTCATCAATGATGACTTCCTCTGGAATGTCTGGGGTCACCAACGTATAGTCTGGATTCCTCTGCAATGTGACCAGTGGGGAATCATCATTTCTAAGCGGTATGTAGTCAGGAGGAAACCTCAACTCTAATGAGGATGTGCCAGGGGTTTCCTCAATCTCTGATTCGATTGCTAGAGATTTTTTATGATTCTTCCTTGGTACATATACTACTACTCCTGTGGATCTAGGTGGCACCATTTATGTAGTTACGTAGTCTTTGACAGGTGTTGTAGCTTTTTATCTCATTCTAGCTTTGTGCTCTCTATTTTCACTAGAATTCTAAGTAGAAATAGTCTTTGTTTGGCAGCCTTGGCTACTTTTGTACTTTTGTGCTCTCTATCATTATGATGGCTTTATAACTTGGCCTTATGGCGGATTTATGCCTTGTTATAAAAATAGTTTAATGACTTGTCCTTATCCGCATGTAACTATCGTTTCCTCCTTTTTCGTACTTTCAACAGTGTTGTCCTATGGGACGGTGCAATTATTGTTGTACAATTTATCTCTTTTGCGTTGGGTCTCCTTGGTTGGCAGAGTTGCACGTTGTTGCACATTTCCCATTGTCATTCTTTATGCACGTGCTATGTTCTTTTTTTTTTCTTGTGCGGTTCCTTCTATTGCTGATCCAGATTATTTTCAACACGAAATGAGAGCGGAGATATAATAAAGAAATGCACAGAGATATCGCGTATATCCAGTAATATAACAGAAATATATCAGATATGCAACCATAAACACAGAGATACAGTAATACACGATTTCTATTAATGAAAGAAATGTACAGAGACTGTAAAAATACAGAGTGAAAGACTCGCTAGAATGGTGGCAGCTTATCTCTGAGAAGAGATGTGATGGCTACTCGCATTCGCCAGAAAATGATTACAATGAGGCTCTGAAAGCCTTTTTACAATAAACGGGAATGCCAAAAGTCCTAGACATCCAAAAACATAACCCTAGGAGATGAAGTGCCAAAAGTCATGTGGGCCCCGTTTGGGTAAGTGAGTACATCAACTTCCCGGGGTCGTAACTTTTGCATACGATCTCCATTTTAGGTGTGTGATAGCTCGTTGGAAAGGTATCGTCGAGGAGATTCATTTTGGGGGCTCAATTATGCATTCATCTATCATTGAGAACCCTGATCTTGAAAAACCTTCATTTGGACCCTCAAAATGTCCTCGAAAGTTAAAACCTGCTAAAAATAGTAAATTGCCAAAATTGCCAGAAAGTCATTTTGAGCCATTTGGAAAAGGTGGGTGGCCACCGATATCCACCTGGATCAATTGCGCAGATTTTTGACCCTCTTGATAGAGTTTTAGTTTACTGTCATTCAACCTTCCTTTCAATGCTTCTCCGTTAACTATTTCCAACTATGCAACACCTACCTCTATCACCTCCTTGATCACATATGGTCCTAACTAGTGCATACAGAACTTCCCTGTGTGCTGCATAAATTTGCTATCATATAGTAGTACTAAGTCACCTACTTGGAATTTTTTCGACTTAATGTGTCTATCATGCCATGTTTTTTCCCTTGCCTTTGAACTTTCTAGTTAAATCTTGTGATCAATCTATCCCCCTCAAGTTGTACTGGTTGTGACAAGTTTTCTTGTATTGCGGTCGAATCTGAAAGATATGTGATAGTCATGACGCACATGCTTTGTACAATAAAATCCATCGACATTAATGCCTCATACCTGTATACCAACCTGAAAGGTATTTTCAATTTCTTATTGGTTGTCCTATATTGCCATAATACAACAAGGAATATTAAGTCCCGGTCATCTCTTCCTACCTTGCATATTTTTGTCAATGCATTGTATAGGAATTTTTTGAATGCTTCCACTATGCCATTAGCTTGCGAGTGGTACGACACACTCTTCTAATGGTGAATTTGGAATTATTTGGCCAAAGCTGCTATGGTATTATTGATGAAGTCTGTCCCTTGCTCACTCATCAATGTTATTGGACATCCAAATCGAGTTACTATATTCTCAAACAAAAAGTGTGCAATAGTTTCTACGCTGCAACCCGTAACTGGCGCGACTTCTGCCCATCAAGTTAGATACTTTGTGGCCGTAATAATGTACCTAGCCCCTGATTGTCTTGTTGGTGGGTTAATTGATCCAATGACCTCTATGGCCCACTTATCAAAACCCTGTAATGCAACTTGTGGATTCAATGGAATCTCATCCCTTCTAGAGGGATTTCTGACCCTTTGACAAGCATCACATGTCTAAGAGTATTCCTTTGTGTCCATGTGCAATGTAGGCCACCATATTCATGTGCGTAAGATCTTATGCGTAATGTATTTACCTGCAAAATTTTCTCTTGATATCCCATTGTGTGATTCTGCCAATATAATTGGTATTTTGTGTTCAATCACACAACATCACAATATTCTATCTGCACCCAATTTATATAGGCTTCCTGTAATCAATTGGTAGTCTGCAACCTTCACTACTAACTGATTTTTCTACACAACGATCATGTCTAAAGGGGCCATTCCCAATACTTAAGAACTCTACAATATATGTAAAATAATCATCTTTATCCTAACTGAAAATAATTGTGCATCTAGCAAGCTATCTTCCAAGCTTCATGCCTCTTCTCGTGAGAGTATGCGTGACAAGTGATTCGGTCCTTCATTGAGTTTACTTGGTTTTACTACTAATTCGAAGTCGTATTCCTAGAAAAATAAGAGCCATCTATAAATCCTTCCCCCCAAAACTGAATTGTTGACCAGATATCTCAACGCAGAATGGTCTGTGTACATCTTAAAGTGTGAGCCTAGAAAGTAGTGTCTGAACTACTACATTACATAGACCATAGCCAATCCCTCATGTTATGTTGTGGTATAGTTGTTTTCCGTTGTTGATAGTTTCCTACTTGCAAAAGAGAACGGGTGATCTATCTCTCCCTTTCCTAACTGTGACAAGATCACACTTAATGTTACTGACGAGGCATCCACATGTACATCAAAAGTCCTTATTCCAGTCTGGGAAACTCGAGATTGACACACTTACTAACTTTTGTTTCAGTGTGCCGAGTACTTTCCAACAATCATCATTCCACTGTAACTTCACATATTTTTTTAATAATTTTTCCATTGGTGCTATAATGTGTGCATATCCTTTGATAAATTTCCTGTAATACCCTATGTGACCCAATATTGTGCACAATTGTTTTATTGATGTGGGTGGTTGTAAGTCCAGAATAAATGAAATATTTGTTGGATCAACTATTAGACCTTGTTTTCATACCACGTGTCCCAATAATATTCTGAATGGTGCACACAAAATACACTTCTTTATTTTTAATAATATCTGATGTTGTCTACACTTATCCAACATCAATCTTAGAAATTCAACATGATCCTATAACAGGATAAATACAGTCCAGTCATCCAAGTAAACTTCGAGAAACTTATGAATAAAATCCTTAAACACTGCGACAACTACTCTTCAAAATATCGTAGGTGCATTCTTTAATCCAAATGACATCACTATGTATTGAAAACTTCCCCATTCTATTGCGAATGTAGTCTTATGTCTATCTTCCTTTGTTATTATTATCTTATGGTATCCTAATAAACCATCTATGAATGGATAACATTCTTGTCCACCTACATTTTCAAGTACTTCATCTATAAATGGCATCGGGAATGGTTAATGCAGGCATGCATCATTCAGTTTCCTCAAGTCGAAGTAGATTATTATACCCCCTTTTTTCTTGTCCTGCACCACCATGAGACTTATCCATTATGATTCCTCAACTGGTTTGGTGACTCCTACCTTTATCATGTCATCTATTTCCTCCTTTACCTTTTCTTTATATCTTGGGTTCACTCTGTAGGGTCTCTCTTTCACTGCTTTAGAATCTGGTTTCAATGAGATTTTCATCTCTCTTATCTCACCCGATATCCCTTTCATCTCCAAGAATATAGTGGGGAATAGGTCATGGTATTCACACAGTAGATCTGCTATATTTTCTACGGTTTCCTCATCCCAATAATCTCCTATCTGTGAAAACTTAGGGCTTTCCTCTGTCCCAATATTAACTTTTCATGTCTTGACTTGATGTGCGTATGTTGTGGATTCCAACTATGGGCCGCCCATTGTGCTTTCCCCCTATGTTTCTGGTACTTGGATATTGCGGGGATATTTTTCATCTCGATCTTCCTGTGTCACACTGCGACATTCCAATAACTTGTGAACCATCATAGAGGCATTATGTGTGCCACATATAGATATTACTTCCATTGATTCTTCTTCGGTGAAGATTTTATGTTTAATCACATGTAGCATTGTACTTATTAGGGGTGACTCATTCCAAAAGGTAAATTTTACCTAGAATATTTGAGTTATGTAATCCAATTCTGTTGTATCTCTACGCATTTCCAGTTCTAGGTACCAGTTCCTTGGGATAGTGTCAAGGGTATGTATGAACCTGTGTTTCCATTCCTTCCTTGGTACTGAGTTCCATGTTTTTTCACACTGCGCACCATGATCTATTTGGTTTCCTTCCCCAATATACTTATGCGTCATGTATCCCTCATCAAGATTGAATCTCACTTGTATTAGTTTCCTACACTGTTTCTAGTATTCTATGTTTTCTTTGTGTGTTGCCCACCATTTGGATAGGGTAGCTTTCAATACAATGTTTAGTGCTAGTAGCCTCTATTGTTCTAGTACCTATGCCTCGAATGTCTGTACAAATGTTTTTGTCTATATCAACCTATCATACTTACATGGGTTGCATAGCTCTATTCCAATCCAACGTACTGATTTAGTCATACGTGTGCATCACCATGTTGAGACTTCATGCATTCTCCACTGCCAATTTTCCAGACCTGCTTTTGAATCTGATGTACATGAACTAATGCTTCTCCAACTTAATGCACCATCTATAGTGGGGTTAACATAGTCACCCATCCTTGTAGTCATGTTGTACAGGTTGTCAATTTTATCTCTCTTCGTAGGTTCTACGTACCTCCTTCCTTCTTTTGGGTCTAAAGGCGCAACAACTTTCAATTCTCCTACTTCAAATATCATCTCTCTCCTTTTCAAATTGATAATGGATTGGTTATTGAAGGCCCATTATAGTCCCATTAATGTTGGGTATGGCTAGTTATCATCCACAATATTGATAACTTCAAAGTCTGTAACACTGCGCACTCCATCTATATTCACAGTTATTCCTGTTAATCTGCCAATAGGTACTATTTTGTACTAGTTTTCTAATCTCAATTGAATGGGTGACCAAACTAACTTAGGTTTCCCCATCATTTTCTATGTCTTCTTAGGTAGCACATTCACATCAGAACCCAT
>ML871999.1:7263-19697 GCA_009831015.1 Picea engelmannii
ATTTGCTTCAAGAAAGTCTAGCTTCTCAAGGAGGGAGAGTGAGTTTACAAGTGAAGACTTAAGAGAGAGGAAACACACTCTCTTCTCTTAGTCACATGTCATCACAAGAGTCAATACAAGTGAGCGAATCCATAGGTTGTAGAAAGACTCTCTCCTTCTCGTTTTCTCTCAAAATCCTAGTCTGCAATTGCCAAGAAATAAATCTTAAGCCTAGAACTCCAGGATGCTCCAAGAAACCCTAGAGCCTCAAGAGAGAGAGAATACAAGTACAATTGAATCCATAGGTTGTAGAAAGACTCTCTCCTTCTGGTTTTCTCTCAAAATCCTAGTCTGCAATTGCCAAGAAATAAATCTTAAGCCTAGAACTCCAGGATGCTCCAAGAAACCCTAGCGCCTCAAGAGCGAGAGAATACAAGTACAAGTGAATATTTAAGAGAGTTCAAGAGAGAGAAATGCACAATTTCTTCTCTTTGTAAGGATTTATCCACTGGAAATTCACTCGCTTATATTCACTCTTGTGATGAGATGTGACTAAGAGAACAGAGTGCAAATTTCTTCTCTCTTACTCTCTCTCATTTCTTCACTTGTACTTGTATTCTCTCTCTCTTGAGGTGCTAGGGTTTCTTAGAGCATCTTGGCGTTCTAGGGTTAAGGTTCATCCCTTGGAAAATTGAAATTATGGTTTTGAGAGAGTAAATGTGCACTCTCTTCTCTTAGTCACATCTCATCACAAGAGTGAATCGATATGTTGCAGAAAGACTCTCATTCCAGTTTTCTCTCAAAACCCTAATCTTCAATTTCCGAGGGATAAACCATAACCCTAGAACTCCAATATTCTCCTAGAAAGAGGAAATGAGCACACTCTTCTCTTACTCACATCCTCATCACAAGAGCCAATACAAGCGAGTGAATTTCCAGTGGATAAATCCTAACAAAGAGAAGACAATGCACATTTCCTCTCACTTACACTCTTTTAAATCTTCAGTTGTACTTGTATTATCTCTCTCTTTGTTGAGGCTCTAGGGTTTATTGGAGCATTTTGGAGTTCTAGGCTTAGGGTTTATTTCTTGGAAATTGCAGATTAGGATTTTGAGCAAAAACCAAAAGGAGAGTGCCTTTCTACAACATATCAATTCACTCACAAGTACTCATGTTTGTGATGATATGTTACTAAGAGAAGAGATTGTGCATTTCCTCTCTTACTCTCTCTTATGTCTTCACTTGTATACTTTCTCTCTCTCCCTTGAGGCGCTAGATTTTCTTGGAGAAATTTGGATTTCTAAGGTTAAGGCTTATCCCTTGGAAATTGGAGATTAGGGTTTTGAGAGAACACTAGAAGGAAAGAGTCTTTGTACAAAATATCAATTCACTCGCTTGTATTTACTCTTTTGATTCACTTGTAGAAAGATTCTTTACATTCGGTTTTCTCTCAAAACCCTAATCTCCAATTTCGGAGGGATAATCCCTAACGCTATAACTCCAAGATGCTCCTAGAAACCCTAGTGCGTCAAGAGAGAGAGATAGAGAATACAAGTACAAGTGAAGACTTAAGAGAGAATATGAAAAGAGGAAATGCACACTCTCTTCTCCTAGTTACATCTCATTAGAAGAGTGAATAAAAGTGAGTGAATCAATATGTTGTAGATGTTAGAATATGAAGGATGTGTGCTCATTTTACCATTGAAAATACCCTTGTCACCCAACCATAGGTCGAAGACACCCTCCGAGAACCTTAACCTTGACAGAGAATCATTCCGGAAGAAAACCCTAGGCTAGATAGCCATACAAAGGGTAGCACACCTTTCCCCAAGGATAGCACATCAACAAAGGCTGATAAGATGTTCCAAACCTTATCCAAGAGATAGTCCAATCCAAAACGTAACTGATAGCTGCAGTAGCAGCTCTCCTCCAAACCTACGCACAAGATTGCAATTGCACTGCGCAGAACTGGTTCTCTGCAACTGCTGAGATGTGTCAAATGAGAGGCTGGCGCCCTGTATTTATAGTGGTTCTGGTAGACTTACTGGGGCTGAATTCTCCTTCTGGGTATCTGTCTGTTCATTATATATTAATTCTTTTGGTCGACTTCTTCTCTTGGAGGCTAATAACCTAATACATATTATCTTCTTGAGCCGACAAGTCTTCTAGGGTTATTAGCCAACTCATTAGGGCTTCTTCTTGCTTTCCTGAGTATTCTATTCTTGTCAGGTTTACATGTGGAGGTAAATACCTCCCGAAGGTACCATAATATCAACACTCCCTCCTCACTAGGGAGGTATTACAGGTAATTGTCTTGAGCACAAAAACATACCATTCACCCGGTAGCATCAACATAGTTGTATAGACTAGATCATGACTAGATCATGAGCACCATCATCACCATCGGTGTCATCAGCTATATCATCTCTTGAAACCATACTCTATCTGAGTAATCAAAGATTATGCTCACTCCATAGAGTGATACAAGAGCCATTCTTCTAGTCTAGAAGAGTAAACGCTCTGAACCATTTTCCGTCTGGAAAAATCTTTGTTCATCCTTCATCTGGCTGATGATTGTCTCCAATAAACTACTGATAGTGTTCAATACAATCAGAAAAAAAATAGAACACAATAGTGTCTATCCATAGTAGTACATAAGTACAATCCAGTGGTACACTACCACACCAAGTAACACACAAGTACTTGATCAGCAACGTATAGTCACGAATAGTGGAACACATCCACCACAGTAGTATACATCTACTATCATATAGTCTTCATAACAAACATTTGATAGCAACCTACACAGAAACAATGTTATGATATAAACTGAATCATCTGGGCCAATATTTCACTCACATCTGTAAGATCTGAAAGAATATCTGCCCTCAGTGTAGAACATCAACAATGGGCTATCTTCCCTATTCTTCTCAAACAAGGAATAATGATTGTTTCTGATTTCTGAGCTTGGACCATTCCTCACCTTGGGCCATTCCTCCTACACTAATCAAAGTGCACCCTGGAGAGAATGTATAAACTATAAGGAATGCCTGTCCCTGATTGCTGAGCCTGGACCATTCCCCACCCTGGGCCATTCCTCCACTAATCAAAGTGCACCCTGGAGAGAATGTATAAACCCTAAGGAATGATTGTCCGGACCATTTCCTCTATTAACCACAAGAGGAAAATACTGTCCTATATCAACCTCCAAAACAGACCATTCCTCATGTTAACCACAATGAGAAATCATTGTCCGGTGAGGTGGTCCAGTCTTCTTGAGTAACCCTTGAGAAGAGAGACTTCCCTAGACCACTCCCCATGTTAACCACAATGGGAAGTTGTTGTCTATGATACATCAGAAATATGGACCATTTCCCATGCTAACCACAATGGGAAATCATTGTCCGTCAGAAATCTCAATCCACTTTCCAAACAGGAAAGAATCTGTCAAAGATGGACTATTTTTCAATCTTGAAAATGAATGTCCTCAATAATATTTTCAGTGCTCCCTCCCAACCTGGGAGTCATCTCTTCATTTTTCAATAAGGAAGTCGTCTCCACGAGCTCCATCTTGAGTACGGAAACTCTTTCATCTTGGATAGAAGTTTTATCAAAATGTCTACTTATCTGCACATCTGTGGAGATATGTATTGGAGAACCACTTTCTCCTTTTTGGACTTCATCATGGATAATGTAATGCTTGATTTCAAATGTACTTTGGTTTGGAACACTGATTTTCTGTGAAGGCTTCCTGTAGCTCTGAACAATAGAGTATATCATTGTTGGAAAATTGGAACATATCCATGTGGCACTTCTTCTGTCATCGTGAGATCTGATCTACTGAGTAATCATCTTGATGTTATAGGAAATCTTCACCATGCTTCTGCTGTGCACTGGAGGTTCTCCACCAAGTTATCTTCTTTTATCTGTATACAAATGTTTCTTTCTGGTATGCCTCAAAGTCTTGAGATTGCTTCTTCATATGTTATTTATTCAATTTCTCTGGAGAACATTCTTTGTAATCATCTGATGTAGAACTCCAACTCATGGATGTTGCAGATGATATAATGACTCATGTCGAGGTATGTCTGGTTTACCAGAACGAGCAATCATCGTAGTCTTGTCCCTCCGTCTAGGAGAACCTCTAGTTTTGAATCTTGCAATGCTTTCATTCATAAGTCTTCCATACACTGTTCTTCATCACTACTTTCAGTTCCTCTGCTTGATTGCTTTTAGTGAGTTCATATGAGGCTTGGTAATCTTGTGATTCTCGATACAATGACTGGTTGTTCTGGCTTCTCTTTCTTTCTTTGAATCTTCATGTTCTTCCTCATGTTTTTCTTTAGATTCTGGGTCCATGGAGTTTCTTATAGATTCCATGCCCTAAATATTCCACTTCTTTCTTTTATCATAGAATCACAGATCTGGATGGAGAACTGGGGATACTTTAAGGCTTCTCTTCGAAGAAGACTTCTTCTGAGGTTGAACTGAACACATACTGTCTTTCATGGTTACTACCATGGATATATACTTCATCATCTTCAATGGATCATAGGATTTTCTCCCTCCCAATCCTTGCTTCATGTATGAGTGCATATAATCGGCTCCCTCCATCTAACGGAGTCCACGCTTCCATCCGCATCCTTATTGTCTTCTGCAATATATAATTGTCTCTTTTGTCTAAAAAAGTCCACACTTCTGTCTTGTTGTCTTATACAAAATGTCATAAGTATTTTTTCAATTTCTCAATTGCTGACTTCTTTCTGTCTTTGCTTCTTCTAAGTCTCTTCATAATTGATTCGACTTATCTTGCAATAGCATCCACATGATTTGTATTTCATCCTTTCATGTGTATTATCTAATGATATCCATTCTTATCTTGTTGTTCTTCCATAGGTATAGTTCTTCTTAGAACACATTATCTTCCAAGAGATAGATATTCAAGATATGTACAGAGATGATGCAAACAAGATATGTACAAGAAATAAGAAGAGTTTTGTTACCTTTAGATGAAGAAGTCTCTTCCATCCTGCTTAGTCTTCTTTGTAGGTTCCTTTTCTTCGGCAGTTGATGCTTCGTGTTTCTCCTTCCTTTTCTTTAGCTCGGGACAATGATTCTTGTAGTGACCATACTTTTGACAGTTGAAGCATTGTACTTCTGAAAGGTCTTTCTCTTGATTTGGCTTCCTCCTTGAACCAAACTTCCTTTTGTTCCTGAAGTTCTTGAATGTTGTTGTGAAGGCTTGATCATTGTACTTCTTTTGGGGTTTCTCTTTTGCACTGATCCTTGATTCTTCTTGAGCACAGTAAGTCCAAAGTTCTTCAAATGTCAGATACTCCTTTCTTGTGTTCATGCTTGCGTCAAATGCATCCCACTTATTGGGAAGACCATTGAGTACTATGTTTACCAAATCCTTCTCTGAGATGATCTCTTCAATTTCTTGTAGTTGATCTCTTAACTGAGAGATTCTCACAAAATATGATGTTATGTTATCCTCATCATTCATCTTCATGTCACAGATCTCATTCTTCAGACTCATAACTTGTTCAATGTTTCTGACCGAGAAGAGATTTGTTAGGGCATCGTACATCTTCTTCGATGAGTCAAGATGGGAGATGTAGGGTATCAAGTGGTCTTTTATAGATTCCACTATGATACTCATAGCATTGATATCACTGTCTTTGAACTTCTCCATAGCTGCAATGTTCTGCGGACCCTTCTCTTTTCCTCCTTCAAACTCTGGCTTCACGATCTTTCCTTTCACAATCTCCAACACTTTATTCTTGGCAAGAATGAGGCCAATCCTTGTCTTCCATGCTCTGAAGTTAGAGGCTCCATCTAACTTGTTCTCTGACTTCATAGAATAAGTCATGGTTGCTTTGGCTTGGTTAAACCCTAGATTTGACCACAAACTCAAACTTCATGTCTTGGCTTGCTGAGAGTATCAAGAGATGCGCTAGGATAGAGCGCACTGATATATCCAGATATTAGGTCAATTCATTCAGTTAAGGTGCCTCAATAGGAGGATTAGGGTTTATGCAACTGCTCCTACTAGTAACCCTAGCGATAGTGTCTTGGATGTTGCTTCAACTAGTAACCCTAGCAGCAGTTCCTCAACGAGCTCAATATCCTAGCGGCTGTGTTTCCTTCCAGCATTTATACTGAATGAAGGAGGTGTGGGCCCATAAACTATTAGAATATGAAGGATGTGTGCTCGTTTTACCATTGACAATACCCTTGTCACCCAACCATAGGTGGAAGCCACCCTCCGAGCACCTTAACCTTGACAGAGAATCATTCTGGAAGAAAACCCTAGGCTAGATAGCCATGCAAAGGGTAGCGTACCTTTCCCCAAGGATAATGCATCAACAAAGGTTGATCAGATGTTCCAAACCCTAGCCAAGAGATAGTCCAATCCAAAACGTAACTGCTAGCTGCAGCAGCTACACCAGCAGCTCTCCTCCAAACTTGCGCACAAGACTACAACTGCACTGCACAGAACTGGCTCTCTCCAACTCCTGAGATGTGTCAAATGAGAGACTGGCACCTTGTATTTATAGTGGTTCTGGCAGACTTACTAGGGCCGACTTCTCCTTCTAGGTATCTGTTTATTCAGTATATATTAATTCTTCTGGCCGACTTCTTCTCTTGGAGGCTAATAACCTAATACATATTATCTTCTTGAGCCGACAAGTCTTCTAGGGTTATTAGCCAACTCATTAGGGTTTCTTCTTGCTTTTCGGAGTATTCTATTCTTGTCAGGTTTACACGTGGAGGTAAATACCTCTCGCAGCTACCATAATATCAACAGTAGAATGGTTCTCTCCTTCCAGTTTTCTCTCAAAACCTTAATCTCCAATTTCCAAGGGATAAACCCTAACCCTATAACTCCAATATGCTCCAAGAAACCATACCACCTCAAGAGAGAGAGAGAATAGAAGTACAAGTGAATAATTAAGAGAGAGGAAATGCACAACCTCTTCTCTTAGTCACATCTTATCACAAGAGTGAATATAAGTGAGTAAATCAAAATGTTCTAGAAAGAATCTTTGTTTCCAGTTTTCTCTCAAAATCCTAATACAAGTACAAAACTTAAGAGAGAGATATAATACAAGTACAAAACTTAAGAGAGAGTAAGAGAGAGGAAATGTGCACTCTCTTCACTTAGTCACATCTCATCACAAGAGTGAACACAAGTGAGTGAATCGATATGTTGTAGAAAGACTCTCCTTTCGATTTTCTCTCAAAACCCTAATCTCCAATTTCCATGGGATAAAACCTATCCCTATAACTCCAAGATGCTCCAAAAAACCCTAGTTCCTCAAGAGAAAGAATACAAGTACAAGTGAAGACTTAAGAAAGAGGAAATGTGCACTCTCTTCTCTTAGTCTCATCTCATCACAAGAATGAATCGATATGTTGTAGAAAGTCTCTCCTTTTGATTTTCTCTCAAAACCCTAATATCTGATTTTAAGGGGTAAACCCTAACCTTAGAACTCTAATATGCTCTATGAAACCCTAGTTCCTCAAGAGAAATAGGGTTTATCTTTATTCTCTAGGTGAAGACTTAAGAGAGAAAATGCACACTCTCTTCTCTTAGTCACATCTCATCACAAGAGTGAATCTCAAAATCCTAATCTCTCCTTCTGGTTTTATCTCGAAACCCTAATCTCCAATTTTCGAGGGCTAAACCCTAACCCTAGAACTCCAAGATGCTCCAAGGAACCCTAGCACCTCAAGAGAGAGAATACAAGTATAAGTGAAGACTTAAGATAGAGTAAATGTGTGTTCTCTTCTCATAGTTACATACCAGAACAAGAGTAATTACAAGTGAGTGAATCGATATGTTGTAGAAAGACTCTCCTTTTGGTTTTCTCTAAAAACCCTAATATCAAATCTCCAAGAGATAAACCCTATCCCAAAAACTCCAAGATACCCCAAGAGACACTAGCACCTCAAGTGAGAGAGAATACAAGAATAATTGAAGACTTAAGATAGAGTAAGAGAGAGGAAATGTGCACTCTCTTCTATTACTCACATGTCATCGCAAGAGTGAATATAAGTGACCGAATTGATATGTTGTAGAAAGACTCTCCTTTCTATTTTTTTTCAAAACCCTAATGTCCAATTTCCAAGGGATAAACCTTAATCCTAGAACTCTAAGATATTCCAAGAAACCTTAATGCCTCAAGAGAGAGAATAAAAGTTCAAGCGAAGACTTAAGAGAGTAAGAGAGAGGAAATGCGCTCTCTCTTCTCTTAGTCAAATCTCATCACAAGAGTGAATACAACTGAGTGAATCAATATGTTGTAGAAAAACTCTCTCCTTTCAGTGTTCTCTGAAAAACCCTAATCTCGAATTTCCAAGGGATAAACCCTAACCCTAGAACTAAAACATGCTCCAAGAAACCCTAGCAACTCAAGAGAGAGAGAATACAAGTGCAAGTGAAGAGAGAGAAAGACAGGGAAATTGACACTCTCTTCTCTTAATCACATCTCAAAATAAGAATGAATATAAGTGAGTGAATCAATATGTTGTAGAAAGAATCTCTCCTTCCGGTTTTCTCTCAAAACCCTAATATCCGATTACGAAGGGATAAACCAGAACCCTAGCACTCCAAGATGCTTTAAGAAACCCTAGCACCTCAACAAAGAGAGAGAATACAAGTGCAAGTGAAGAATTAAAAGAGAGTAAGAGAGAGGAAATGTGCACTATCTTCTCTTAGTCATGTATCATCGCAAGATTGAATACAAGTGAGTGAATTGATATGTTGTAGAAAGCTTGTCCCCTTGTTTTCTCCCAAAACCCTAATCTCGAATTTCCATGGGGTAAACCATCACCCTAGAACTCCAGGATGCCGCAAAAAACCTATTGCCTCAAGAGAGATAGGGAATACAAGTCCAAGTGAAGACTTAAGAGAGAGTAAGAGAGAGGAAATTCACACTCCTTTCTCTTAGTCCCATCTCATAGCAAGAGTGAATACAACTGAGTAAAACCATATGTTGTAGAAAGACTCTCCTTCAAGTTTTCTCTCAAAACCCTAATCTTCAATTTCCAATGGATAAATCCTAACCCTAGAACTCCTAGATGCTCGAAGAAACCCTAGCACTTCAAGAGAGAGAGAGAATACAAGTATAAGTGAAGACATAAGAGAGAGTAAGAGAGAGAAATTGCACACTCTCTTCTCTTAGCCACATCTCATCATAAGAGTGAATACAAGTGAGTGAATCGATATGTTGTAGAAAGAATATCTCCTTCCAATTTTCTCTAAAACCCTAATATCCAATTTCCAAGGTGTAAATCGTAACTATAGAACTAAATCATGCTCCAAGAAACCCTAGCACCGAGAGAGAGAGAGAGAGAGAGAGAGAGAGAGATACCATACAAGTACAAGTGAAGAATTAAGAGAAAAAGAGACAAAATGCACACTCTCTTCTCTTAGTCACATCTCATCGCAAGAGTGAACATAGGTGAGTGAATTGATATGTTGTAGAAAGACTCTCTCCTTTCGGTTTTCTCTCAAAACCCTAATATCCATTTTCGAAGGGATAAACCCTAACCTTAGAACTCCAAGATGCTCCAAGAAACCCTAGCGTCTCAAGAGAGAGAGAATACAAGTACAAGTGAAGACTTAGGAGAGAGTAAGTGAAAGGAAATGCAGTCTCTCTTCTCTTAGCCACATCTCACCACAAGAGTGAATACAATTGAGTGAATCGATACATTGTAGAAATACACTATGTTCCTTATTTTCTCTCAAAATCCCTAATGTCCAATTTTTGAGGATTAAATCCTAACCCTACAACTCCAAGATGAAATAAGAAACCCTAGTGCATCAAGAGAGAGAGAATATAGGTACATGTGAAGACTTAAGAGAGATTAAGAGATAGGAAATGCACACTCTCCTCCCTTATTCACATGCCATCGCAAGTGAATTGATATGTTGTAGAAAGATTCTCTCCTTCTGATTTTCTCTCAAAACCCTATTCTCCAATTTCCAAGCAATAGACCCTAAATAGAGGAATCCAAGATGCCCCAAGAAACCCTAGCGCCTCAAGAAAGAGATATAATACAAGTACAATTGAAGACTTAAAGGGAATAAAAGAGAGGAAATGTGCACTATCTTCCCTTAGTCACATCTCATCGTAGGATTGAATACAAGTGAGTGAATTGATATGTTGTAGAAAATCTCTCTCCTTTCGGATGCTCCAAGAAATGTTATTGCCTCAAGAGAGAAAGTGAATACAAGTCCAAGTAAAGACTCAAGAGAGGGTAAGAGAGAGGAAATGTGAAATCTCTTCTCTTAGTCACATCTCATCACAAGAGTGAATACAAGTTAGTGAATCAATATGTTGTAGAAAGACTCTCTCCTTCCAGTTTTCTGCCAAAACACTAATCTCTAATTTCCAAGGGATAAACCCAAATGTTGTAACTCCAAGATGCTCCAAGAAACCCTAGCACCTCAAGAGAGAGAAAATACAAGCACAAGTGAAGACTCAAGAGTTAGTAAGAGAGAGGAAATGCACAATCTCCTCTCTTAGTCACATCTCATCCCAAGAGTGAATACAAGTGAGTGAATTCATATGTTCTAGAATTACTCTCTCCGTTTGGTTTTACCTCAAAATCCTAATCTCCTACTTCCAATTGATATAACCTAACCTTAGAACCCCAAAATACTCCAAGAACCCCTACGCCTCAAGAGAGAGAGAGAATACAAGTACAAGTGAAGAATTAAGAGATAGTAAGAAAGAGGAAATGTTCACTCTCTTCTATTTGTTGCATCTCATCACAACAGTCAATAAAAATGAGTGAATTGATATTTTGTAGAAAGAATCTCTACTTCTTTTCTCTCAAAACTCTAGTCTCCAATTTCCAAATGTTAAACCCTAGCCCTAGAACTCCAAGATGGTCCAAGAAACACTAGCACCTCAAGAGAGAGATAATACAAGTACAAGTTAATACATAAGAGGGATAATATATCTCATCACAAGAGTGAATACAAGTGATTGAATCGATATGTGGTAGAAGCACTCTCTCCTTGTGGTTTTCTCTCAAAACCATAATATCCAATTTTCAAGGGATAAACCCTAACCATAGAACTCCAAGATGCTCCATGAAACCCTAGTGTGTCAAGCGAGAGAATACAAATGAATATTTAAGAGCGAGTAAGAGAGTGGAAATGCGCACTCTCTTATATTAATCACATCTCTTCACAAGAGTGAATACAAATGAGTGAATCAAAATGTTGTAGAAAGACTCTCCTTTCGATTTTCTCTCAAAACCCTCTTCTCCAATTTCCAATGGATAAACATTAACTAAGGAATCCAAGATGCTCCAAGAAATTCTAGTGGCTCAAGAGAGAGAGAGAACAAATATAAGTGAAGACTTAAGAGAATAAGAGAGAGGAAATGTGAACTCTCTTCTCTTAGTCACATCTCATCACAAGAGTTAATATAAGAGAGTGAATCAATATGACGTAGAGACTCTCTTCTCTCAAAACCCTAATCTCCAATTGTAATGGCATAAACCTTAACCCTAGAACTCTAAGATTCTCCAAGAAACTCTAGCGCCTCCAGAGAGAGAAAATACAAGTACACGTGAAGAATTAAGAGAGAGTAAGAGAGAGGAAATGAGCACTCTCTTCTCTTTGTCACATCTCATCACAAGAGTGAATACAAGTGAGTGAATAAATATGTTGTAGAAAGTCTCTCTCCTTTTAGTTTTCTCTCAAAACCTTAACCTCCAATTTCCAGGGGATAAACCCTAATACTAGAACCCCAAGATGCTTCAAGAGGCCAAACCACCTAAAGAGAGAGAGAGAGAAAATACAAGTGTAAGTGAAGACTTCAGAAAGAGTGAGAGAGGAAATGTGCACTCTCTTTTCTTAGTCACATCTCATCACAAGAGTAAATATAAGTGAGTAAATCGATATGTTGTAGAAAGACTCTCTCTTTCTAGTTTTCTCTCAAAACACTAATCTCAAATTTCCAAGAGATAAACCTTAACCCTAGAACTCTGGGATGCTCCAAGAAACCCTTGAGCCTCAAGAGAGATATAATACAAGTACAAAACTTAAGAGAGAATAAGAGAGAGGAACTGGGCACTCTCTTCTCTTAGTCACATCTCATCACAAGAGTAAATACAAGTGAGTGAATCAATATGTTTTAGAAAGACTCTTTTTTCCATTTTCTCTCAAAACCCTTATTTCCAATTTCAAGGGATCAACCCTAACCCTAGAACTCTAAGATGCTCCAGAAAAACCTAGCGACTCAAGAGAGAGAGAATACAAGTACGAGTGAAGACTTAAGAGATAAAGAGAGATGAAATGCACACTCTCTTAGTTGGACATTAATACATTTATCTTATCTTATCTTATATATCTTCTCTTAGTCATATCTCATCACAAGAATGAATACAAGTGAGTGAATTGATATGTTGTAGAGAGACTCTCTCCTTTC
>ML872000.1:8568-19696 GCA_009831015.1 Picea engelmannii
ATTCTCCACCTATCAGCCTTTCAACTCTCTACGCGTCCTTCCTCTGTCCCACTCTCTCATCCGCTAGGACTTGCCTCGCAACAATCTTTGTCCATCATAGCTCTGCCTTTGTTCTGCTCAGAGGTTTCCAGAATCTCCCTTTCCATGGCTCACATCCTCACCATTGTTTAGAGCACCTTGCTAGTGCTGGGTATTGTTGTATATGCTCCAGTTCATTTTACAGTAACCGAGTACAGTGATATGGCTACTAACAAGATCCCGAACCTGGAGTCCAGTCCCTCTGAAATATTTGGAATCATCCCCCTGTCTGAACACATTGCGGAGCTCACCCTCAACTATGGTAAGAGGTATGATTCAGTCCGCCAGTTATGCATAGTTTCAGTATCTTCATGAAGAATGTGGGTTATTTGAATTAAGAAATTGCACGAACTTTCCTTACGCTATGGTAATGAATGGTGATTTCTTCTTTTGAACAAAAGATTTGCTCGTAATTCCAGCTCTGTACAGATTTGGTATTTTTCCCTTAATTTATTTCATTTATCTTTACAAATTTGTTCGTCTGTGCATATGCATGTAGTTATACGTGTAAATATATATATAGTTTTATAGGTATACAAGATCATTTAATTTCATCGACTGAGCCTAAGCAGCCCTTTGGAATTTCCTCCAGAATTCACTGTCGAATGCCCCAATCCACAGGTCTTATCTTCCCTCGTCACGGTCTCTGCACCTATCGTGGCTTATCCCCGACTCTGTATCGGATTTTGGGGTTTCAGACTTTTCACTGTCACGATCCCCTTACCTCCCCAATTCCTGATTAGCGATGGGCTCAGTTTCTAAGAGTTAGCCCCTTACTGACTATACTTGGTCTATATGACCGTGTTCACAAGACCGTGGCCACTTATTTTCCTATCAGGATTTTTTGTTTAACTTTCTCGAGGGGTTCTTTTATTTGTTATCCCCTTCACTATGCGCTTGGTTCGTATGACCTGCCTCCATGACCATGGCCTTGTATCACCCTATTGGGATTCGGGGTTTCAGCGTTTGCGATGTCAACGAATGCACGTCCTTAGGATTCCCAATCCCCGATCTCTGATGCCACCTGTCGTTAACTCCCGGCAAGGTTGGACCTTCCGACACCTGTCCTCACTTAAATGCTATGGTTGTGGGACCCCGTCGCGTTTTGAGATTTCGCAACTTCTCTGGCCGTGATTCCTTCATGTGCGGGAAACCCGAAATGCCGAAATCCAGACTCCTTCAGATCCTCGAACACGCGTCCCTTGGATCAACGGCTATGATGATGTCGAGAATTCGCATATCGTGGTTTCGTAATGCAAGGGATTCATGTCCTTGAAATCCCTGATACGTCGATTCCCGATATGCCTATGGGGCCAACCGCTGATGATTCTTGATGGTTGCCACCTGTCCTTCAGATGGACAGTTTAGATTTCATCAGGAAATCGCGTATCACGATTTCATTGTGCAATAGTTTAACGACTCCGGAAACTCCGATATGCCGAAACTCGACTCTCCGAGATCTCTCGCCATGTGTCCTCGCCGATGGACGGTTCAAAACTCCCATCGGGATATCGCAGATCGCGAATTCTCAATGCATAAACTGCTTGTCACCGGAATCCCCGATTCTTCGATGAACAAAACTCCGATGGCGGCCAATCCTTTGCCACCTGTCCTTGCAGATGGACGGTCCGGATTTACTCTCGAGGTTTCGAGACTTACGATGTCCTGAATTCCTTGTCCTCAGGAACTCTGATTTCCCAATCTGCGACCTTCGTCCGATCCCTGACACCTGTCCCATGTGAACGGACGACTCAAATCTCGTCGAGATTTTCAACCGATATTTCCCGATGGCCAATATCCGACTGCTAAACGTCGTGCAGCTTCCACAGATCTGACGGTTGTCGGGGCCATGATCTAGGATCGGACGGCTCAGATCATTTGTCCTGCATGCTCCCCTTCTAGAGGCTAAACTCTGTGCATGTCCTCCTGATCCTACGGCTGACGACTTTTCTATGTGAGATCCGACGACTGTCGGTCTCCTTTTCTGTGGGCTCCTCCTCTGCACATTAGGACTTAAACCATGCGCAACTTCTGGTGATCTAACGACTGACGGGATTCCTATGTGAGATCTAACGGCTCAGATCTGTTCTCTCGCGTAATAGCCTGTTCCCATGGCATGGTTTAACATTTATATTGGTCTATTGTTCAAGAGATTTTACATTATTTAAAATTCACCGAGGTTAACACAAGCAACCAATTTACATTGTTCCCGCGCAATACAAGTCTTCTAAATTTTCCTTGTCCGACTGCGCATTGGCAGTTCCTCATTTCATGCTTAATAGCTTTATTGGGCTGCTTTAATGGTAGCCATTTTGTGAGAAGTGATCCTTCAAGATATCTGGTTCACTGCTGCTAATTTAAAGGGTGTTCCATTGAATGTTCAAACTAAAACCGTAGTGACCATACATGATCCAGTTACAGGGTATTACCTAAAGATGTTGCTTGCTATATATGAGATTATTTGTTTGGATAACTTAGGGGTACTACCTGAGTATATTTTCAGATATTGTATTAGTCATATCAGGTCAAACTGGACATGTTTCTCTTACAGGTTAAGCGTGGTTGGAGTTAACACTCCGGGTTTCGGACCTTAGGCCCCAGATTTCGAACTAAGAGGCTCTGATACCATATGTAATGCCCATATACTTCTAAACATCATTAAGTTTCCTAAACATGTTATGAAAGTAAACTGAAACAAAACTTCATAGCATGATATTGACTTTTATAACAACAATTTTCAGTAACTTAGATTTATCAATAAATACTATATTCATGGTAGAATGAAATAAATACATAACAAGTACCTGGATCTGATGCTAATTTWTGTTGCCTCTTTKCTTTGYTGTTGCCYTTCTKCTCCCTGCTACACAGATCAACCCTGCCACAACAGGAAAATAATTGCCCAAAACTATTGTCCTCCCTGCCAACTAGGAAAACTACCTAGCTCCAGGATATCTACGGATATCCTGGCCCTCCGTGCCCAAAACCTCCAGCAACTCAGTGCCTCCCTTGATCAAAATCCACAGTCTCAAAACTCTGTGCTCACAGTAGTCCAAAAGTCCACAAAATACAACAGTGCACAGAAACTCGCTGATCACAGCAAAACAAAATCGTCCACAGCATCCATTCCGTCCCGCCCCGTCGAATGGTGTGTACATCCCCCTCTTCCCTTCCCTTATTCCTCCCTGCCGACTCACGCATTTACTATCCAACCACCCTCCTCCCTGTCCTTCGTCATGAGTTGATATTTTATCTTCTCGGGATCCATTGCTATTCCTCTCTGCATACGCCACCATTTTATAACATTTTCATTGATCTTTTAAATTATAATTCTCAGGTCATTAAATGTGGTCTTTAGTTAAAGTATTACTTAGTTAATCACAATCATTTTCTTTTAATTAATTTTACTTTATAGTCTTTAATCATTTAATCAATTAGGGTCGTTACATACATGTAATGTTTTATTATAATGAATACATAAATACATTATAATGCTTAATTTTATTATAATAAATACATGTAATGATTTATTATTATTAATAATTTTATTTATATTTTTGTTATTTACTATTTTATTTTTGCTAAATTTATTTATAATCTATAAATTATATATTCGATTATTAATATATTTATTTTGTTTTAACTTATTTTATTTATGCTATATATATATATATATATATATATTAAATAATTGTTATTTAATATTTATTTTATTATTGATAATTAATCATTTTATTATTATTAATTAATAATTATTAATTGACTATTATTAAATTCTTATTATTAATTGATTATTATTTAATTCTTTTTAATAATTTATTAATAAAATTATTACATATATTTCTTATTATTTTTTTAATAAATTATTTAATTAGTAATAATGCTAACTAAAAAATTAATCATTTTATTTTAAATTATAATTTAGTAATTACTAAATAATATTTAATTATTACATTTAAAATGTATAAATGTGTTTATGGTTGTGGCCATGCATGCCGGCCGTCAACTAGCAACAACCACATTAAGTAAAAAGTGGTTGATATATGCCGATCGACGCCATTAATTAAAAAAAAAAATGAAAAATAGCGTTGATCCGTGTATATCAACCACTTTTTACTTAATGAGGTTGTTGCTAGTAGTATTTATTTTGAAAAAAAGAAAAGAATGAAATATATTTGGCACGATTCAGTGTCAACGTCGACACGTACGACAAACGTGCACTGCTTAACAACATGTCAATAGGGGTTGAGTAATACATAATTCTTACTGTTATGATTCTTATTGTTGGGATGCATATGTGCCTTCCTTATCCTCAGCAGAATACAATACCAGCATAGGAAGAGAAGATTTCGAGAGAACAATCTATTTACGTTTCACCCAGGAAAATGGCGAGCCTTACTCCAAGATGCAAAGGTCAGCAATGCCAACATCCCATAGCTCTACATAAAAAAAAATTATTGTTTGCTACAACATGGGATTGAAAATTCGTTGTTAAATATTTTTTTTAATGTTTGCTATAATTTTATTTTTTATTTTTAATGTTTGCTTCACCATGGGATTGAAAATTCATTGTTAAAATATTTTTCCAGTGTTCAACACTGCACACATCGAAGGATTGAAAAATCATGGTTAAAAGCAATTTCCAGTGTACAACAGTGCGCATATAGTGAGATTTCTAGGTGCTACATTTATATATATGCTATTGATCCTCCCCACCTCAACTGCCTGGAGAGTAGGAAAATGAATGTCTAGTAGACACACCTTAGGCATCTACCTGGATTTTCCATATGCTTCATATATTCATAAAAAACTAAGAGAGGAGGAACATCAGAATTAGTTGGCAATATATGGCCACAGAAAGGAGCTCTATAGCCTGAGCTGGGGAGGAACACAAAAAGTAACAAATAGGTGACATAAAAAATAATTCAAAATTGCAGCTCAAGTGTTTTAAATCTTTCATGTGTTTATCCTCCGTGTTCAAATGGAATCTAAAAAGTAGAATATCAAAAATTCATGGGATCGGTACTCATTTCTTGTCTGTGGTTCTGATGAACTTGCTAAATATTTTTTGTCAATAGAAGAAAGTTCAGGTATCGTGTTTGTCAAATCCTCTATAACTTGGGTAATTTCTGATGTTTTATCTATGTTTTGAGGAAATTATATCATTTATATCATTCTTGTGATATTTCTAAGTTGTATATCTCTATTTCTCCCCAAGATGAAGTTCTAATGGAGAAGTGATCCTCAGTGTTTTTGGTCGAGACCACTTGTTTTACATGTCTGTAATTGTCCAATAGCCTAATTACTTAGCATGGCACTATGATGTCAAGACTCCTGACTGAGTTCAATGAGCTTGTGTTTTATTCTATTTTTGGCATAGCTTAAGCCTTAAAGTAGGAGGAGGCCATCAATGAAATCTCTTAATTGTTGTGTTTTGTTGTAATTCTGTCTCATATATTAAATATGTTTGATATCTTTAAAGTATTAGTTCACTCTGCAGATATCTTTAAAGTACTGAGAAATGAAGTTCCATCACGCATCTCTAGAGTTAGAGATGGATTAGTTTTGTAATTTCTCTAAACCCTGCCAAGCCATGTTGATGAGATGAAAATGGAATCCTCATTTAGTTGCGACATAACTAACACCCATAATAACTAAGCATAACATATGTCAATTCCATCACCAATGAGTTCTCAACCAGATGGGTGGATTTATACAATCCAAATAACATATGAGAAACAAAAGTGAGATGTTTTCAGCCAATTATTCACCTAGAAGAAAGAATAAGATGGTCTACACGGGTGAAAGGTTTTTTTTTTGTAGGTTTATTAACCATGAGATTCAAGAGATCTGTTTGATGGGTGCAACAACCATGGGGCTGATTTAATTTTTACCTACCACCAGCACTTGCACCGCCTTCCAGACAATTCCATCACCGACTTAATCACCAACACTCCAACCTCTTCGAGAGTTATCTGGATCTTCAAAATCCTCCCAAGACCTCTATAAATAAGGGCAGATGTAAACATTTTGATATTAAGCAAAGATCAGTTCCTATGTTATTCTTCTGTGTTATTGTTATTTTTATGTCTTCCTTTGTTTCTTCCCTCTTCATTGAAGAGGGAAGAAACAAAGGAACACAAAAAAATAACAATAACAGAGAAGAATAACAGAGGAACTGATCTTTGCTTGATATTAAAATGTTTACATCTACGTTTATTTATAGAGGTCTTGGAAGCATCCCGAAGATCCAGAGAACTCTCGAAGAGGCTGGAGTGTCGGTGATTAAGTCGGTGATGGAATTGTCAGGAAGGTGGTGGAAGTGTCGGTGGTAGGTAGAAATTAACTCTTCTAATAGAGCGCTGAAATGACCTACTGTCATAATTGATTGCAACATTTTCACATGTAGTCAATTTTACATTAAACAAATAAAATAATCTCTCTTTGTGGCCCTTGCAGATAAGAGAGGTGTATTGAAAGCCTATAATGGATTAAACTAATATTGTATATGAAGTATGAGAATAGTTCCATGATTATCCCATTGTTTTCTATATGGTGGAAAGATGGGGCTTTGCTCAATCTAGATCGTCAAAAATCCAATCAAAGTTATTGATTCATGGGAATTGTTTTGTATGTGGTAGAAAGATGGTGTTTTGCTCAATTTTGAATTGATCTAGATCATCATAATCAAAGTTCAAATCAAATTTCTTGATTCATGGAAACTCTGAGTTTATCTAATGGTAGAAGTGTCCTCAGACACACCTTTATTAGATAGGAAAATAAATTACATATGAGAATTTGCAAGAGCTTACACCCGAACACCTCAACACTCTTGCAATGAGCTATATATAAGTTAAATGTCCTAACTAAATCTAGTTATGGATCACTTATTAAATAAACAAGTGTTCATTTACAATAAATGCTATCTTAACAATCTTATAAATAACTCCTAATTTACAGCCTAAGGTACGACACCTTTCTATAGTCCTATCTTTTACAACAATACTCTATTTCTAAAAGTCTCCATTTATTAATCAAATGCTCTAGATTATTAATTTAATATTATAAATTAATAATTATTTTATTCTAACTTTTTAAACTATGATATTTGTATTTTTGGATCATCTAACATTCCCCCCTATGATCCAAATATACATTACAACAAATACGAAGTTCATCCTTGAACTTAGTAAATTTTATTCTGCAAGAGATTTTGTGAAAATGTCGGAGATCTGATCTTCTAAAGGACAATAAATTGGCTTGATGACATCCTTTGCAATGAGCGATCTAATATGATGATACTTGGTGTCCACATGCTTTTTCTTTGAATGAAAAACTAGATTATTGACAATATTAATGGTTGACTGGCTATCGATGAATAATGATATAGCTTCTGTTCGAGAAATGCCCAAGTCCTGCAAAACTCTGCAGAACCAAACAATTTCACATGTTGTTTCCCATGTTGAGATGTATTTTGCTTCTGTTGTAGAAGTGGAAACTGTAGTTTGTTTCTTACAACTCGAAGACACTATTGTTGAACCCATGTTCATTAAATAACTTGATGTTGATGCTCGATCATCAATACTTCTGTCAAAGTCGACATCTGAAAATCCACCAAGTACAAAATTTTTAGTCCTTTTGTAAAGAAGACCAAAATCTTTTGTTCCTTGGATATATATAAGAACTATTTTGGCTGCATTCTAGTGTTTTTCCCATGGTTGTTTCATAAAGCGTGAAATAATATTGACTGCATAAGATAGATATAGTCAAGTGTTTGTCAAATAAATCAAGCTGCCAATCAACGCACTATAAATAGTGATTTCTACCATTCCCCCCCTTCAAATTTTGAAGGTTTCAAGTGTTGTTACATAGTGGTAATAGATGGTTTGCAATCCTACATTCCAAATCACTGAAGAATTTCTGATGCATACTTACTCTGAGAAATGAAAATATGATCTGGACATTGGAATACTCAAATTCCAAGATAATAGTGAAGTAGTCCCAAACCAGTCATCTTAGAACTTGCATGTAACTCCTTTTTCACTTGTGCAATATGATCATCATTGTTTCCTGTAATGATCAAATCATCTACATACATATCAATAATCACCAGATATGGACCTTGTTGATGGATATAAAAAGTATCATCATCAGATTCACTTCGTTGAAAACCAAATTTCTGAAGGTATTCATCCATTTTGGTATATCAAGCTCCAAGAGCTTGCTTTAACCCATATAAATACTTGATTAATTTGCAGACTTTATGTTCTTTCCCTTAAATTTCAAAACCTGGTGGTTGTTTCATATAAACATATTCTTGTAAGTCTCCATTGAGAGAAACACTTTTTACATCAATTTTATGAACTTTCCAACCTTTCTGAGTGGCCAATGCAAGTGCTAATCGGATGGTATTCCATTTAGCTATAGGAGAAAAATTTTCCTCATAATCAATGCCTTCCTGCTACGCAAAACCTTTATCCACAAGTCATGATTTATACTTGTCAATTTCTCCATGTTGGTTGTGTTTAATTCTGTAAACCCATTTGCATCTGATGGGTTTAACACTGGTAGGACCATCAACAATTTTCCAAGTGTTTTTATCAATTAATTATTGATACTCATCAACCATAGCATGTTTCCATTCTTTATGTTTTACTTCTTATCTATATGTGGAAGGTTCAGTAAAATCGTTTGCTACCAAGGAAAAATTTCCTTCACCATTCTATGATCCCCTTTCTCCTTCTTTATTCTGCTCATCAGGCCTTACATTTTTCAAAATTTGAACTACCCATTTTGGTAGTTGATGTTCACTTGTTTGGGGATCTGAATTACCATTATTGTAAATTGGATTAATGTAAATTGATGTTCTTCAATCAGTTGAAGATTCTAGAGGTGGAGAATCATTATGAGATGAACTGTTGCTGCTAGGAGAGTCTGGTGAACTGCTGGAAGACCCAGATGATGTTGTTGACGTAAATGGACTAGATGTATCATATTCATATGAAGGAAAATCAAGTTCATACCAATTATGTGAATTTTGTTGACTTTGCATTTTTCCTTTTCTTTGATTTCCTTTAGTTTCTAACTTTTGAAGAAGACTCTTTATTTCTTCAGCATTCTTACTTTCGGTTCCATAAAAAATTACATCCCTGCTTACAATAAATTTTGCATTGGACAAAATTCGATACCCTTTCTTCTCATTAGAATACCCAATCATTGTTCATTTCAAGCTTCTTGAGTCAAGCTTAGTTCGTTTTTCTTTCGGAACTAAGGCATAACATACCAGTCCAAAAACTGTAAGATGTTTAACTCGAGGTTTGAAACCAAACCATGGTTCATAAGGTGTGATTTCATCCAAATAAGAAGTTGGAGATATGTTCCTTAAGTAGATAGATGTATGGATTGCCTCTGCTCAATCTATAGAACTTAACTTTTTAAAGGTTAACATGGATATCACCATTCCTAACAAGGTGTGATTCATTCTTTCTACGACTCCATTTTGTTGTGTAGTGTAGACATTTGTAATATGCATTCTTATCCCATTGTCTATACAATAAGTTTTGAATTCATTAGAAGTGAATTCCCCTCCATTATCTGTCCTGAGAGTGCCTATCTTTTCTTTAACTTCGTTTTCAACAAATTGACTAAAAATATTAAAATTTTCAAATACTTTTCACTTTTGCTTCAAGAATTAAACCCAATTTATTCTACTTAAATCATCAATAAAGAGTAAAAAATATTTGCAACCACCTAAAGAGGTTTCTAGTGGTCCACAAACATCACTGTGAACGAGTTGCAACCACCTATTTGCACGCCATGAACTCTTTGGAAAACTCTCTCATCTTTGTTTTACATAAATGCAAGCTTCACATTTTGTATTTTCCTTTTTGAAATTTGGAAGACACTTAACCATCCCTTGTTTTTGCAATTGAGAGAGACTTTCAAAGTTGAGATGTCCATATCTCACATGCCACAATCTTTTAGATGAAATACATGTACTTACTGCTCCTGCAAAGTCTGAATTCCTTGGAATAATTATCCCTTTCATCCTTAATAGTTTTCCATCTTTACAACTCGACATCACTGTTTTCATATTCTATTTCACTGAATTAATCTTAACTAAGCCATCTTCCATAATCACCTGATGTCCTGCTTGTTTAATCGTGAATAAAGAAAACAAATTCTTTTTAAAGGTTGGTACATACGATATATTTGAAATCATTCTTTCTCCAATATCGGGTAAATAAACTTTAACTACACCTTTTCCATAAGGAGTATGTTTGGTATTATCTGCAAGAAAGATGAAATTAAGATAGCATTCTTGAAAATTCCAAAAGAAGTCACGTCTGAAAGTCTTGTGTTGAGATGCTCCTGAATCTAGAATCCAATCATCTTCATAATCACTTTTCAAATCAATGGATATATGTAATGTTGAAGATGAAGTAAAGACATATTTTGAACCATCATCATCTTGATCATTTTCAAACTGAGTTGTGTTTTGATGAAACTTGGAAATTTTGTCAATGGAAGTTTGACAATCTTCTGCATAATGACCAACTTTGTTACATCGTGTACAAACAATTTGACTGAAATATCTTCCTCTTCCTGAATTCTTTCCTTTGCCTCTGTTTTGACCTATGTTTAGAGTTTGTCCTCTTCCTTGACTGTTTCCTTGAAAATAGCCTCTGCCTTGACTATTTCCTCTTCCTTGAAAATACCCTCTGCCTTGACTGTTTCCTTTACCTTGAAAATACCCCCTGCCTTGATTGTTTCCTCTGTCTTGAAAATTACTCCTGTCTGAAAAAGTGTTTTCTGTACTTTGTCTTCGACCACGACCTTGTACAAAATGTCCTCTTCCTCTACTTCTAGAACTGTCAATTGAAGATTTACCTGTGCCGACTTCTGTGAAAAAAACATCTTCCCCAACTTTCTTTTTCTTTCTAAAATTTTTGTTGTGATGAGATAACATTTCACTTAACTCATCAAACATAAGATTTTATAACTTTCTAGTTACTTGTAAATTTTCCAAAAAATGTGTATATGAAGAAGG
>WSFP011451311.1:0-19696 GCA_009831015.1 Picea engelmannii
TCCTTTTTTGAAGTATCTGCATCCCCTTCTCACTCATGTTTCCAAGCCTATGATGCCAAAGTGTTGTATACACTCCTATAGAATCTAAAGAGATATAAGAGTCAACATTAATAGTACATAAATACAATGTACCTAGCTTCTCTCCTTTTTCCATTACCAATGATCCTTTAGTGACCTTCCACTCCTTATCTGTAAATATAGATATACAACCTTCACTTGCCAACTGCCATGTTGAAATTAGATTTCTTCTCAGATATGGTATATGTGTCACCCCTTTCAATAACCATTGGTCTCCATTCTTTTTCTTTATTTTTTCCTTACTCATTCCAACAATTTGACATGGTTCATTATCACACAAACAAACCTGTCCAAAATCACCTTTAACATAGTATTGAAAATACTTCCTCTAGGGTGTGGCCTAAAATGAAGCCCTTGAATATACTGCCCAAGACTTAGTATTATTTTCTAAATAAAGAATCAAAGCACCTTGTAACACATCACCTATTACATTTTCTTTCTGATTTTTATCATGTTGTCCATCTCTTTGTTTCTTTGGAGCTATACAGTCTTTCTTCAAATGTCCTTCGTTCCCACAATTCTAGCACTCTATATTTCCTAGTATGGATTTGGATCTTCCCTTCCTAGAATTCCCATGGTTCCCTGGACTCTTTCCTCTTTTTGTTTGCCGTCCCATATTCTCCGCGGTAAATACATTACCTAATGTCTCACCTGTGTTTTTCCGTCACATTTCCTCTCTAAGGATAACAACAATAACATCATCAAAGTTTAGAATGTTTTAACTAGATACAGAGTTACTTACAACCATGACAAATCCATTCTAGCTTTCTGGCAATGAGCACAAGATCAGAAAATACCTAACCTCATCATCAAAGGTCACTTTTATAGAACTTATATGATTAGTAACCTTATTAAATTCATTTAAATGATCTGCAATAGACCCACCTTCTGACATCTTCATATTAAATAATCTCTTCAATAGAAATTCATTGCAGGAGGTCGATGGTTTTTCATATAGTCTATCTAATGCCTTTATCATATCCTTTGTTGTTTTTTTATTTCAAAATATTGAAAGGCACTGACGTTGTCAGGCACAACCGTATCATTCCTAGTGCCTTTATGTAATGAACCTCCCATTCTTCATCCTTGATGCTCGTCGAATTATTTTCTATTCCTCCCAATGGTAGGAATCAATCCTTTTGATATAAATAATGTTCCATTTTCATCTTCCATAGTTGGTAGTTTTGTCCATTAAATTTATCGACCCTAAATTTTCCATATTTCGTCATTACTCCCACTTGAACCAGGAACCCTCTTATTCTATGAGTTACCTTTGGCTTTCATACTAGTTGTTAGAAAACTCGGAACGTAGAGAAATAAAATGAAACAAATGTGGAAATAAAACACATAAGATACACAATACAATAGAGACACATATATACGCGGTTCACCCAATGTGGGGTACATCCACTAGATAAATTGACAAGTCCTTCCTTTTTATTATCGAACAAATGAAGGGATACAACATACAACACATATCTTGTAACTTCCTCTTCTTACTCTCACAGTCTCCTCTCTCAGAATACAATATTCATATTCATCTACCATCGTAATAAAATTCCCTCATACATAAAAGAAGGTTGCATTCTAAGAAAAAAAAAACTAATATAACTTCTACCATCATATATGTGACCTTATAATAAATGGTTCAAATTGACTACGAAATTACAAAATGTGATTTGCATTAAAAGAATTAGGAATATAATCAGGCTCCACAACCGACAACTAAAATATAAAAACTACCAAGGGAATCCAATGAATGATTGGATGACCTTGTCTCAAGTCTCTGTCAAAAGATGGGGAAAAGGACACTGGATAATTTGTGTCTAATGCTCAATAAGATTTTGGGATACAAGAAAAAGTAAGAGGTTTGAAAGTTCCCCTGCGGAGTCTCTAGAAAAAGTATGTGTTATAAAAAAAATCCATCTATTAGGACAGATTCCACCTATCCGACAGTGAAGCCGACCACAACCTCTTTGATATATTGACACGAGGCAGAGAATACTTACACCTTATATGGTCTTATGTTTGAGGCGGTGAAAAGGGGAAGAATAAGAATTGAGGGACTTGCGAAAAATCCCTCTTAGCACAATCCCACTTGGGTATTTTCCTCCCTTAGCTACTTGGGACATGGCCAAAATGGCATGGGCTTTGGATTTTATGGACAAGAGGGTGAAACAAATCTTGTTTATTTTTGGACTAAAAAACTAATAAAAGTGAACAATGAGTTTTTCGCTCCCTTATGACCTGGGGAAAATGTTTGAAATTGGTTCCTGGGGTAAATTGGGGTTCAGAACAATTTCCTGGTGAATGACTTATGCAAAAATACTAAAAAATAAGAGTAAAAAATTATTTATAAATCTACAACCATGTTATTTAAGGTGGTTGTAAGTGATGAACAACAAGTTATTCAATAATTTTAATGCGTGGAAACAAACCCAAAAATGATTGAAATTACTCAAAATTGCCAAGAATTGCTTGGAAAGTGCTCCCAGAACTTTTAAAATTTCAAATATTAGTATGAAAAATAAATTATAGCCCTTGGGTAAGTTGAAATACTTAAAATAAAGTTATTATTTTAAGTAGTGAATCCAACCCTAATCCTCTTTGGCTAGATGAGGACCTTATTTTAGCTAACAGTTACAAAAGAAACTCTGAAGACCTGATCGAGAATTAGTTTGGAACCAAGTTAATCAAGCTCTATAGTTCTTAAGATTTAATAATTTTCAATGGTATAAATAAGTGGACAAATTCTAATAGGATGACTTCTATCCATGGGCTGGGTAGTAGTGTTGTTGACTATGTAATATCAGATATCCCTATTTACAACCAAATCATAAACTTTGATCTTTTAGATGACCATGAACCTGACTTTGATCATAGACCTATAACCCTAACTCTTAACTTTACCATTCACAAAAGCTCCATTGAAGATCACTCCGAAAACTGAAGGAACTTTCTTTTTGACAAACAAAAATTCGATCTCTTCTTAAAATACTTAAGCAATCCTTTAAAATTCATATCGTATCAAGACAAAATTTAATATGAATATAAGAATTTTACAACAACCCTCTCTACGTCAATTGAAAATTTCTCTATTGAGGTGCTTCATAAAATGAAAAACATAAAACTAACCCTCAATATGATAGTGAATGTAAAATTGCTATAAATCCATTAAGGATGCTTTCAATGCATCTTTGGAATATCATAAGATAAATAGATACAAAACCTTAATAAATAAATAAACACTATATAAATAAAAAGAAAGAGATGATTTTTCAGCTATTTAGGATAGATCCTAAGAAATTTTGGAGGCAAATTTTAACTCATAAAACTAAAGAAAATAATAAGATTCCCTTGAAGGACTGGAATTTCTACCTTAAAAATCTATATGAATCCCGTAATGTCATGGATATATGTTATCGGATTAATCAGTAAGTGCGGACACAAATATATCTCCCTAGTTTCACCCTGAAACTAGAAAATAACAAAAGAGAATATAAAACTTTCCCTAAGTTTTAATTATCAAGCATACTAACTAACAAGAGATAAATGCCATACCTTTTAAATGTCATTTGTCCTCACTAGTGTCCTCCTCGCTCCATTTCAAGGCTTATGGGATGTTGAACCTGTAAAAAGACACAAGGCAACGAAGTGAAAGCAACAACATATACTCAACAAAACCTATGCATGTGATCAAGGAGTCATACAATAAAATAAGACCAATTTTATGGGAAATAAATATATCACTGTATTAAAGAATGTGGAAGAAAGATACAACCATATGCCTTGATGTTGTCAGGTTCTTTACAATAGTTCCTTGCTTCCCACACACTTTTGCTCCATGGATTCTGAGATCAACCATCTATGTTGACAAAGAAAAGTTCAAATCCAACATACAAGCTCCAAAAACTCCAAGCTACAAAACTCAAGAACTTTCCAACTGATCTCTAGCCAACTCCATCCAACTTTCCCCATGAGAACTCCTCTCCTTTTTTAGGCTGAAAAGGATAGGGTTTGGATCTTAGGACAATCCCAAGAGATCAAAGATGCGACTCATATCCAAACTGATCAGAGGCCACATCACCCTCGAAGCTTCTACTATATAACTTTCGAGAAATTCCACTTTTTCCTTCGTACGAAAATTGTCACACCTTTAACAATGAGAAAACTGCCATGATGTCACAGGAAACTGTAGTGCAACCTACGACGATCCTATATCATCACACCCTTACACTAAGAAAAATGTGACGACGTCGTAGACCACTATGGTGCAACCTGCGATGATCATAGATCATCGCACCCTTAACACTAAGCAAGGTGCGACAATCCCTTTTTCTAAGGTTTTTGACAAACGAAAAGTATAATTTCATCTCTCTAGGAAACATTATCTTCATTTTTCTTTAGGGATAAAGGCCATCAATCCTTTTAAAGACAAAGGATAGGTTTACATCATTAATAGTCATAGGGATGATGAAAATAATGTGTAACATTAAGCCCCCCAAAGTATGAAGGTAGAATAGAGTGATAGCTGAAATACTTTATCGAGTGTGTGTAGGGAACAAGGAACATGTCGGTTGGAAATCTGCCAACAAACAAGGAAATATAGTACAATAATATCTTCATCACTAAAGTAGGCATTCCCATACTTAGAATACAAATGACTCAAGGCATAAATGTCGACATGCAAAGATCCATGTCAAGTAAGAAATATCATGGCCACTAAACATACACTATGGATCCATGCCATTATGACTCAAATATGAACATAGCCACCAAAAATACACTGTGTATCTATGTGTTAAAGACTCAAATTTGAACATATCCATGAGACATACACTGTGGATTTATGCAAAAGTATAATCTGAATATAATCCAACACAACCTGAATCTGTCAGAAAAAATTCAGGGTCTTCTTCTCCACCACTCTATAGTATGAATCTAACCATGAAAATACATGTGTTGAAGTCGAACATGGTAGAAACTACTTTATTACCAGTCATTAGTGTATACTGTTAACAAGTGCGAGGGAAATCACCATTAATGTCAATGAATCCCAAGGTACTCTAGTACAATCCAACGAATGTGAATTAATGAGATGAAGTTGAACACTCGATGGAATATTCCAATCAAGGGTCAATGATTTGAACCCACTGTTGAAAGAGAAGAAACCTACCATTGAGTCATGCAGACTCTAAGGTAATAAATGATTTCTAAGTATAATTACTAGATAATGAGTTGAAGTTGACAGGAAAAGACTTGTCACAAGAGGGACTTAATGTATCCCCCATCAATGACAYRAAACAGGTAAAAATATTTGAGGTAGATCARAGTAACTAGTGATTGAGGACTGAATCAGGGATGGRCGATACAATAGAAGGCTTAAGGAATGCAGAAATGGTTGACGCAATATAAGGTTTTACGGGTTGAACTTCTCTTTTAACATATTGATGACACGACAACTGTCTTGGAAGCACTGACTCAACAACATGGATCACAGACCAAATTGTAATCTTATAAAGGAGTATGATCAAGAGACAAGCATAGTTTCCAACCTAGACATAAAGCAAGTGAAAGGGTGTCATGTTCAAAAGCGACTCTTCCATAGAATACAGGTTTAGATATATTTCTTTCCCAATTTGCCCCCCACCATTTCTAGTGAGTACCTCTTTATTTTTACATAAGCTTGAGGAGGATAACATATGCTTGGACTGTAAGCTCATCCTTCGGATGAGTCCTTCGGAGTATTTTTAACAAACCCTAGGAAGGAGTGGTTTGGTCCCATATGGGCCTTTCGATGTTTGTTTTACAAGTCCAAAGAAATAAAACTCAAGGGTTTTTCATGTTTAGAGAGTTTGAAAAACACTTAAAGAAAACTCAAAAATGTCATTTTTCGTAAAGTAGTCTGATGAGACTGAAAAAGAGATAATATACCGCTCAACAGATGTTTTCTTCAAATACTTTAACGAGCGTGAAAAGAACAAGATCACTCGACAATATTTTCATATTTAGAGAGCCTGAAAAGAGCTTAAAGGGAACTCTAGGGGTTCCTTTTTTGTATAACCTTTATGAGTCTGAAAACATGATAAAATTTTACTCGGTTACATTCTCTTGTATTTACGAGCACGAGAAAGAACAAAGACTAAGCTTGAGATTGTTTTCATTTTTACGCAAGCTTAAAACAAAACAAAACTATGCTTGGGATGCATTTTATTTTTACACAAGCTTAAAACTAAACAAAACTTTGCTTGGACCTAGTTTCATTTTTACACAAGCTCAAACCAGAGGAAACTATGCTTGAGGTAGGTGGTTTCGATTTTACAGAAGATTTAACCACAGGAAAACTATGCTTGTGAATTCCCAACGCATAATCCAGGGATGGTTGGTACTTATCCCTAGCTTAAGAAGCTAGCAACTTAACTTCAACATGAAGTCGAGAGGTTGTAAGAAAATGCCCCCTAATATTTGTTTCATCCAACTGCAAAAGTGAATGAAATGAAGCTTCAAATACTATACGTAACGAAGTACTTGACTCAATCAAAGAGGGATGAAATCTATTTTTTTTTTAACGAGCTTGCCACGGAGAATAAAAACTATGCTCGAGAATCTAGGTTCAATCCCTAGACCTCCATTTCATTTTTTAATGAGATTGACACAGAAACATGAACTATGATCATAAGATCTGTTTCATTTTTTAACGAGGTTGCTACAGAGATGAAAAAACTATCCTCACAACCTCTCTTTCATCTTTTAAAGAGGTTATCATAGAGACACAAAAACTATCCTCGAGGCTGGTTTCATTTTTTAATGAGATTGAAATCAGAAAATCATGCTCAAGGATTCTGTTCTTGATCACGGCTTCCAAGAGGATAGTGATCTGTAAGGATACCATGTAAAGGGACAAAACTCGGTCATGGCCTCCAAGATATATTCACTCGATGGGATAAACACACTCTGGAAGGAACACATGTAGAGGGCCTCAATAGAGGTAAGGAGATCAGGCTACAATAGCCCTACCAAAGAGATGACCATGTAAACTACCAGATCCAAGTCATCAGATATTGAGCTTACAGTTGGAAGCTCATATTAATCGACAACTGAATGAATGGGAGACAATGCCAGATAATTGACATGTGGTGGGGACGATGCCATCTGCATATAAGAATGGTTTCGAGAGGTCATTGAGTTCAAGTCAGGGTGAACAAACGAACATTGATCAATAGTCACAATTCTTCCATTGTGAGGGAAAGATATCACACACAAAAGAGTGGACACAATAAATTTCATGGCATAAACATAATCTCGCCCAAGGAGTAAATTGAAATCCAAGGGGTCTTGGACTACCATGACATCAATAAAGACATTTTTCCCTCCCAAAGTTATGGGAAATTGAGGAAGGATCCTTAAAGCTTGATTGGTTCTTATATTAAAAGATAACAGATTTCATGTAACCAGCACACGTTGAGGATAAGCCAAAGCTTACCAAGCAATAGAGGAAAAAATACTAATGGATGCACCTTCATCTATCAGCATCTAAGTAACGTCCCAACCAAAAACTTGTACGGTAATATTGAAAGTAATTTGAGAAGGAAGATGAGGTCCAGTTAGCACACCCCATTCAAAAAGGATGAACTCATTACTTGGAGGGGGTTCCATGGGAGAAGGGGGAATTACCCCTAGCATGGTAGTGTCTGTATCAATGAGACAAATGTTGGCAGTAAGGGGTTTACTCTCTAGAAGGAGAGTAGGATCGACTGATGATGAGATCAGATCAACCACTTGGGTTGGATTCTCCAAGGGGAGAATGGGGTCGACAGCTGGAAACAGATTGATCACTTGGGTTCCATTCTCTAACGGGAGAGTGGGATCAATCAAGGATGGGACCGGATTGACCACGTTTTCAACTGGTGCAACTAAGGACATGACCATATTGACTACATGATCAACTAGACTGACTAATGAAGGAACCAAATTGATCATTCCATCAACTAGAGGTGGGTTGAGAGTAAGATTACGGTAAAAAGTTGGAAGTTGAGGTTGGGAAATAGTCATGTCTTCCAGTAATTTTGAGGCTTCGTCCATATGAGGTAAAATGTAATTTTGATGCCTCCCTTCGCATAACATACATGAGAACTTGACTCTACTTTTCTTCTTCCCAATGATATCCTGACTAGTTGACGGGAGGTCATCAACATGTTGTTCATAAGATGATGGCATGGGTTGGTGAGGACATGTAGACCATGCTTCTATAACCTTGCATAGACCAGAGAAATCCTTAAGAACATGGCTACCCTTACAAAGCCTGGAAGGGTACTTGGGCTTATGGGTTGTTCGGGTGATCTTGACATCATTAACACTCCCAACACGATTATCGGTAACTAGTGGTTTTACAACATGTTTGGAAGTGGTTGAAAATTTGGACCCTTGCTTATTTTTCTTCTTCTCAATCTTTCTTTTCTTATTCTTCTTATCCACTGGGTTACTAGCTTTAGAGATTTCACTTGACGAAGAAGATGAAACGTAAGAAGACCTTGAAAGTGAAGAAGTTGAAGGAGATATTATTGGTGAAGAAGGCAAAGGATCAACATGAGGTTGATGCTCTTGGGGGGAAGTGCTTACAACTGAAGCACTAGATGCATTCGGGATTACCTGACTGGAAAACAACCATACTAGTAATCCAATTGTGAGACTTGGAAGGCTCAAAGTAGCGATGCGAGGAGGACCAACGTTTCTATAAGAAAAAAAAGAAAAAAGTTCCCCTAGAAAAGGGGTTCCTTCATTGGTCATTCCGGGAACTGACGCCATCAAAAAAATATCCAACCTAGATTCTGCTAGGGAAAACAAACAACACTAGCTAAAAATCTAGTAAGAAAACAAGCAAACAAAACCTTCTTACGATGAACGCACTAGTTGGTGATGGAATCCAACATCGCGAGAACAATGTAAGAAGGAGCTGAGATAGAGAGGGTGGAAAAGTTACGTTGACGACCTTCTTAACGAGCTTACACCTTGGTGCAAGCTCCCACACATAATCATGGGTATACCCTCCAAGGAGCCCAAGTGATTTTGGCCAACGTCGATTCCAGGTACCATGAAGACTTGCCCCTCTACAGTCACCTCGTGT
This sequence comes from Picea engelmannii, assembly GCA_009831015.1. Taxonomy (NCBI): domain Eukaryota; kingdom Viridiplantae; phylum Streptophyta; class Pinopsida; order Pinales; family Pinaceae; genus Picea; species Picea engelmannii. Next base: position 9,203 of record WSFP011451311.1, read on the forward strand.
AAAGACCATAAAAAGATAGACCACTAAGGTTAAAAATTACAACAATGATGCCTGGGGAAGCAGTCGATAGTCTGATCCATGCACAAGGGTAGGGTATCTAAGCCCTAAATCGCCTCAAGAAGGCCCGCACAAGATTTTATTCTCAAGTGACCCCAAATAATACATGCAATCTCTACACTAAGACCAACAAAGCAGGGAGAGTAACTCTATCGGCCCTAATGCAACCTCGTGATTGACCCTTGTGTTAGAAGGGATTCCCAGGACAAAATGTAGCAAGTGGATTTAACTCTCCCTATCACAAGATACTATGTTTTTTTTCAGCTTTGGAAAGTTATCTTTCACACCTATTCCAAAGCCCTACACCCTAAGCTAATGTAGGTTTTCTACCATAAAATATAAAAATGTCTAATCAATTTTTACAAGTGCTTTATTTTTAAGGTTTTTGTTTACTCAAGAGGAAAATGGCATGGACCAAATGATGTTTTAACCGACTCTAAACAATGCAAAGAAATGAGAATGCAAATATTTTACTTCAATGAAAGATATATTACGAGAATGAGAAAATGTTTATCATTCCCATATGCACAATGTCCTAAGATTTTATTAAACTCATAAATATCAATATCTTCAATAAATGAGCCAAAGAGATTGTACACTAATACATGATTCTTGGCCCCCCCAAGAAATCAAGACCAAAAAATCCAAAAACCATGGAATTTCGCTACTTCAAGTGCAAGGATTCCCCCAATCTAATGCAAAGCAAGAAATTAAAATTTTTGTTTCAAAGACAGCTAAAAGAAATAACAAATCTCTACAAAACAAAGCAACCCAAACACATTTTATCTTTTAACATGAACTATTCAATAAAATAAAAAAAGTTCTTTCACCAAACAATTCTAAAGAAAAAATAATGCTTTGTAATGGAAAGACACTCAAAGCAAGAGATAAAATCTTTCAAAAGAAAACAAGCTAAAACAAAGAAAAGATGGATAAAAGAAGATTCAAATATTTTCAAGCAGACTGTAATCAAACCTAACAAATCACCCCAAACATTTATCATATATCTGGGTAGGGAAAACCGTCAAAAAGTAAAAATTTTCACAAAATCGTCGCGGCCTACCAACGAACACAGTGCTACAATCAAAGGAAAAATGGAAAAAATAAAAAACAAAAAGGTTTTCCAGTGAATTTAAACAGTCAAAGAGTTCATCTGGATCTCCCAGTGACTCAGAAAACAGAACCCAAGCAATCAAAGAAAGAAATAAAGACAAACTAGGAAAACAATCTACTCCCCAATATGGCCGCCAATTTTGTTATCGGATTAATCGGTAAGTGCAGACACAAACAGATCTCCCTAGTTTCTCCCTGAAACTAGAACAAAACAAAAAATAATATAAAACTTTCCCTAAGTTTTAATTATCAAGCATACTAACTAACAAGAGATAAATGACATACCTTTTAAATGTCATCCTCGCTCCATTTCAAGTCTTATGGGATGTTGAACCTGTAAAAAGACACAAGCCAACAAAGTGAAAGCAACAACGTATACTCAACAAAACCTATGTATGTGATCAAGGAGTCATACAATAAAATAAGACCAATTTTAGGGGAAAGAAATATATCACTGTATTAAAGAATGTGGAAGAAGCATACAACCAGATGCCTTGATGTTTTCAAGTTCCTTCCAACAGTTCCTTGCTTCCCACACACTTCTACTCAATGGATTCTAAGATCAACCATCTATGTTGACAAATCAAAGCTCAAAGCCAACATACAAGCTCCAAAAAATCCAAGCTACAAAACTCAAGAACTTTCCAACTAAGCTCTAGCCAACTCCATCCAACTTTCCCCATGAGAACTCCTCTCCTTTTATAGGTTGAAAAGGATAGGGTGAGGAGGTTAGGATGACACCAAGAGATCAGGGATGTGACTCATATCCAAATATATTGGAGGCCACATCACCCTCGAAGATTCTATTATAGAACTTTTGAGAAATTCCACTTTTTCCTTTGTACGAAAATCGTTGCACCCTTAACATTGAGAAAACTATGATGACATCATAGGCCACTATGGGGCAACCTGTGACGATCCTAGATCATCACACCCTTAAAACTAATCAAAATGCGACGACGTCACATGACACTGTGGTGCATCCTGTGATGATTATAGATCATCGCACTCTTAACACTAAGCAAGGTGCGACGATCCCTTTTTCTAAGGTTTTTGACAAAGGAAAAACATAATTTCATCTCTCTAGGAAAACGTATCTTGTTTTTTAGTCAGGGATAAATTCCATTGATCCTTTTAAAGACAAAGGATAGGTTTACATCATTAACGGTCATAAGGGTGACGAAAATAATGTGTAACAATAGCATGCCAAACATATCTACAAAGGATGAAGTGTTTTCTATAGAAGACATTGATTTTGAGGTTAAGCGACTCTCTAAAGGAAAACCTAAGGACATCTAAGGTTACCAAGATGAAATATTAAAAATTGGAGGACCTATCCTCATCCCTCACATACATAAGCACTTAAATTTAGCTATCCAACAAGGCTTCCCAAAACCTTGGCCTCAAAGCCTCATTGTTCCTATTTTTAAAAGTGGGGATAAAATAAATCCCTCTAATTATAGGACCATTATGATTAGCCCCATTTTATCTAAGCTATGTAGAAGTATTTGAGAAAAAAAGATTGGTACATTGATAGAAATTCATGGAAAAAGAGATAGAAGTTAGGTTGGGTTTAGAGGCCACCATTCCCTTGTGGACCACCTTATTACTTTTAGGATCATTGCAGAGGAGTGTTGTAATGATAAAAATGATATCCTTTGTTGTTTAATTTCTTTTAGAAAAAAAATTGACATTGTCCCTAGGACTAACCTCTGGAATAGGTTAAAAGAGATTAAGGTCCCTTTCGAGTTAAAAGTTGTTATAGTAAGGATATATGAGAAAGTTATTTCCAAGTTTGGGAACACTAAGGGATGGTTAGAAGAATTTAAGTGTAATATAGGAGTCAAGCAATGTTTTCCCCTATCCCTTACCCTTTTCAACATCTATATTGATAAGTTAGAAGATTGTTTGGAGGATGCAGGTTGTGTTTGCACAACTCTCATGAGTACAGTCATTGTCCTAATTCTTTATGTTGATGATATTATTCTTATGGCGAACAGTACCTATGACCTGGGTTAGCAACTAATAATACTCAAGGGCTTCTTCTATAGAATGGGCATGACTATGAATACTAATAAAACAAAGTTTATGATAATTAAACTCAAAAGGATCACCTACTATACTTTTGTTTACGATTTTTTTTTTTTTGATGAACTGCCTTCATACACATATATCGGAATTGATATCCACCACAAGCTCAATTGGAACTATAGCATTGAAAAAGGGATAAATGTAGGGTGGAAAGCTTATTATGGGATTGAAAACAATTGTAAATCAATAGACTTTTGAATTTGGGATTAAAAAAAACTCCTCTTTCACACTCTCGTCACCCCAGTTATCCTATATGGATATGAAGTTTGGGGTTGCAGTATATCTAGAGAATCCTAGAGAAAGATAAAACAAATCCAAAATCATTTTATAACTTATAATATCAAAATTAAGGGCAATACACCGTATCTTATCCTTCTTATAGAAGTAATTATTTCCCACATTGAGCAGATTGCTATGATTAGATACCTAATGTATAAGAACAAGATAAACAACATGGATGACAAGAGGCTCCCCAAAATTCCTTCAAACTCTAGCCAAAACCACCAGCGGCTCAAGAATGGATGGCATAAAGATGCCAAATATTGGTTAAATCATTGGGGAATACAAGAAGAAGCCATCATGCAAAATATCGATAATATTACAAATATTATCACTTGTAAATTTAAGGAGAATATGTGGTGTGAAAAAGAATTAGTGGATAAAAGGAAATTAAGATACTACAAGGAAGTGCTCAACCCTGATTTAGAATATCAAAATTAGCTCTCAGTTTTGAGAAGTGAAAAGAAGAAAATCAACAGTGTTAACATAAGAACAAATTCTCATGAGCCACATAGTGAAATTGGGCATTGGACAGCTCCCAAAACACTATGGGATGAAAGAATATGTCATCTTTGTGACACTAAGCAAGTAGAATATGAAAAACAGTTCCTTTTATATTTCCCTACGTATACCCATATTAGATCCCAATTTAAAAATATTTTCCACAATACAGACCTTCCTAACCTCCTAAGTCATCAAAACTATGGTGATGTAATACAATTTTAAAGAAATTGAAGTAATCTCTTACCTTCTTAAGGTCCAATAGACCAATTGGTCTTAGTGGATGTTAAGAATGATCATCATCATCATAAAATTAAATTTGAAAAATTAATTAATAAATAAACAAACGAAATTAAACATATATATTATATAATAACCCCCCCAAACTATATGACATAACAAACTCCCAAACCATACCATATAACCATAATATTTAAACCCTTTCTTTATTAAAAATATCCATCAATAGACATTCAAAGGGGAAGTAGTGGCTTCTCCTTGGTGGAGGGATAGCCCCATGCCCCCTTTCATTGTTATTTGCAGTGCAAGCACGACAGAGGTGGCTGGCAGGTGGAGAACATGTAGTATGGAACAAAGCCCTTTGCAAATGGTGGTGCAGAGGCAGAGTAAATATTGGAGTACGACGCATAGGTAATAGGGGGTTTCCACTTGGGGTGGTGACCAAGTGGTCCTATGCACACATGGTCGGTCAAAGAGTGCGTGCTCCACACCACTTTAATTTTTGTTTAATGTGGGTTTTCCACTATGTAAAAGGGGAGGGGATGTTGCGGTTTTGACTGCCTCTCTCTCTCTTTTTGTCACTTTGCATGGATTTTTGAGTGGGAAAAGGGGAGGGAAAGGGGGATTTCAAGGCTTTCAAACCCCTTGGCCTCCTAAATTACAAGTGCATTCTTGAACATAGAAGAAAATTCAAAATTTCAAGAATTTTAAGGGGCCCCTACTGCCCAAGAGGGTTTCAAATCCCCTCATGTTGGCACATGGGCAGACCCAGGGTTCAATGCTACAATAACGCACCAACAAAACCCTAACTACTGGCCCTTTCAGCAACACCTGTGAAGCAGATGAAGTCTCACCAGAGGTAGAGGCAGGGGTGGTTGCAGGACTCAGGTGTCTGCAACCTTAGCTAGGACACAGATCTGTGATTGTAATACTTAACAGAGCACTTAGCACCAACAGTTCATCAATATTTAACCACTATATACTCCGTAGATAAAACAGAGCATCACATCATTCATTCAGATCTGATGTATCTAAGCACTTATCATAGAGAAGTAGATTATATCTAACAGATTCAGGCACTAGCACATTCATATAAGTCAGATCTAATCATCCATATACGTCATTAGCACAAAGCATAAACATATCTATCTATCTATATCAAGGCACTTAGCAAGTAAAGACATAAACACATCAACACATTGCACAAAGCAGAGCAACACAACATATATGTGGTTCACCCCCACCCTGGGGCTATGTCCACCAACTCTTATTCTCTATTATCTTTGTCAAGCTTCGTACAGGCACATAGCATCAAAATCCTACTCCGCGGAAGCCAGATCCTCCTTCTTCGAGCTAGGGTAAAGCACCAAGCCTTCTTACAATTACTTGCATGTAGCTCTGCAAGTCTCACACAGTATGCAAAGAGAACTTACAATCCTTCAATCACATAGATCTAACACATCCATTTCTAACTGCTCTTTTCTTACATTGCCTAGATATCTATTTATATTCTACAAAATAGGCCTAAACATGGGTAAACCCATGGGCTAACATCCCATACCCGTTACATAATCCCAAATCCCAAAAAAGGACCCAAAAAGGGGTCAAGATCCTATGATCTCTTCTTCATCTTGTGCTCCTCCATTGACAGGTTGTTGAAGTCCCAAAATAGGTCAAACGTGACCAAGGATCTCCCAAAACTTGGTCAAGGGCCAATAGGCCCCCAACACTCACCTGTGACTCATCCCAAGTCACTCTGATCTAGGTAGTTCTTCTTCAAAAGCCTTGAGCTTGGCTCAAGATGATTTGACTTGCTGTTGTGCCATGGCCTCTTGTTCAGTGAACTCTTGGATGACTACGTCATTGACAGGTCCCTCCAGGCGTTGTTCAGTTGCAGTGACAACCTACTCTAGTTCTACTCCTCAACCTTCGACCTTTGTGAACAATTGGTAAGCCTTATCTTGTACAGGTTGGAGCCTCTAATTTACTTCCATAAATATGCTTTGGATAGTGTGGATCTACTGTTGGATAGTGCGTTGCTCTTGGGAGCGCTTCATTCTTTCCACAACTGATAGCGGCTTTAGCTACTCTTATATCATTTCAGATTGAAACTTCACCTCTTGGAGTTGTGACTCCAGTGCCTTCAATTCTGGATTCTCAGTGAGTTTCCCGTAGGTCTGGGCACTGCGATCAATAAGTTTCTTAAATTCCATAGCAAGGGATTTTATTCTCTTAAGTGTGCTTCAAGAAGTTGCTTCTCTTTGATCCCTTACATCTTGTGGAGTCTCGGGCACTACGCGGAGCTCTAGGTATGTTATGCGTTGTTGTAGTTGTTGGATAGACTTTGTGAGATTCTCTACTTGCTGCATGAATCGATCCTCTGCCTTTATTTATATGAATTTCACAGAGCAAAGTGCTCTGCTGATTGCTTCTTTCACCTCGAGTTGCTCCGCGAGCAATTGTTCTTTTCCTTGTTGTATCTGTGATTTTTCTTCATCGAAATTTTCTTGGGGAGAAATATTTTCCTATTCTACAGCTTGACGCTGCTCTACAAGTACTCCTTGCACTTGATTCAAGGCATGGGTGGCTTGTTATATTTCTTCTTGTGCTCGTCAAAGGTGAGCTTCAAATGTATCAGCTAGTCGATGGAGTTGGGTTGGCTCATCTCTTGACTCTGGTTCTCTCGATCGCAAGGGCGTAGTGGAGACTGTGCGGCTAGACTGAATGGCCTGTTGTACCCCTCAGAGTTTGATTTCAATTATATCATACATTTCCTCCTGTTTCACTCCTTGTTTCTCTATTGTTTCTAGTGAAGCATCGTTCAGGGCTGCTATGATGAAGTCAAAATCATCGGAGGTGAGGACAATCTACATCTTGGTCATGGTGGATTTCGATTTCTTTCGGGAAGAAGGTTTTAGGGGGGAAACCTTCCTCTTCTTCAAGGGGTAAACCTCATCTCTAAGTGGTGTTACTTCACTGGGCTTCTATTCAGCTTCTAATTTTTCATCACCTCCTCGGTCAGGTGACACTGAAGGAGTCTTTCCTGAGGTGTTGCTTAAGTTTTGGACCTCCTCAGTCTTCTTCTGTCTACTGGTTCCAGGTGGATTTTTTTACTTATGAGTGTCCTTTGGGCTATCAAGATCAGATATATATGTGGGGTTGGCGGGGATAAGGAGGTCAATGGACCATTCCTTAGTGATTTCTTCAAGGTATTCTTCGTAATATTATAATATGACTGGAGCTGCTCTTGATGTTCATCTTCTCACGCTGTAATCTAGATGAAGTGTCGATCTGCATTGAACTTCATCAGGGTTCGAAACCTTTGTAATGTGTTTGGAGTCATGTGAGGCTCATCTTTGATGGCTCGCTTTAGCTGGAGGTAGTATGTATGAAACACAACATTCGACTGCCACTGTTTGTTCATATCAGTTGAATACCATAGGGTAGCAAACTTTGCGGCAAGTGATTCAAATGGCTCGATGTCTGGGAAGGTATCTCCTTCTGACATCTCCCAGGAAACAAATGCAATGAGGACCAGGAGCCAACTGAAATGAAATTCATAACCCTATTCCTGTGCTTCTCAACAATCTAGTTCCAACTAGTTAACTAGGTACTTCTCCTAGTTCATTTGTAGGCCTTTCGCGCACTTCCCTGCGAGGTCAATGACAAAGTTGGTGACCTGCGTAGGTCGGTTATTCCTTACTAACTTTCAAGCTATCAGTTGACATGCTAGGTGCACTGTACCACTCCGGATGGAAGCTACCTTGTAGCCTCTTGATCCCTTCTCAACGTCACCATATGTATCCTTGATCTTCTGTGCAAGTGTGCGATCTATGGATTTTCCTAGATAAAAGTCCTACGGGTTGGGTCCTTGCATACTCAGTCCTGTGATGATGTGGATTAGCATTGGTTCAACTGTAATTCAATGGTTTGGCCATAAGTATCTACCATGGTAACACGACAGTAGTTTCTTGACACATGCATTTACTTCCTGGTGTCTTCGGAAGTGTGGGATCTTCATGACATTCAGCAGGGTGGACTACACAAGGTTCATTTTCCACGACTGGGGGATTATCTTTGAATTCTTCCCCTTAGTTCTGGTTAGGTACTTTTATGGGGAGAGCATACCATAGATATTGTGATCTTCGAGGTTGAATTCACTAAAATTCAACACTATGATCTTATCCTTCTCTGTCAAAACTGCGTGTATCCAATTCGGGAGGTATGCAATGACCATGGTGTACTCGAATTCTCTTGGTATGCTATCATGATTCACCGCGCCAGCCAGAGGCGGGATGTAATCGGGCAATATGGTTGGAATCAAATTCGCATTTGCGAGGTCATATTTATGCTTGGTTCTATTATTTGTTGATGGTTGAGATGGTTCGAATCCACGAGCAGTCGATGGAGAGGCTTGCATCATTCTCATCGATGAATCTTGTATACCTATAGACATCGACATGACTCTTTCATTCATGAGTTCGATCAGAACTTCTTAGACAACTTTCTTTGCAGCACTGAACTCATCCGACATACATGCTTGGGGTTGGAAATCTTCGAATTCGAGGAGTAACTTAGACATTGCAATACGATAGAGGGAAATAGCGCAATGATCATTGTGTAAAATCAACAAGTTTGCAGGCTCAGATTCACGGTTATCAAAAGTGTTCTCGGTGCATGGCGCAATGGGATAAATAAATAACTTGGAAAGAGATTGCTTGCAACAGTCGAGAAGCCTTCATTAAATCAGTTATGTCCATTATGGCATGGTCCAATGGTCTAGTGGCGAACCATAAATGCCTTTCTACCCATTCGGGGAGTCAGCCAACTGGTTATATTGGTCACAATGGCTATATTGCTTCACCCTGGTGAAGTTCCATGTGACATTGTTATGTTATCCCAATGAAGCTCCAGTTTTGCAAATTTTCCTTCTACGAAGTTCCCTTTGGAACCTTGTGTAACTTGTTGATCTTATCTCTCTTCTTACTTAGCTTTCTAGATTTCTTTCCAATGAGATTTGTCTCGGTATGTCTTTTTCCATTCTAATTCTTATCTTCTTTTGGCATAGTTACTTTGTGTTGTTGAGATTCTTTCCTAAGATTTGAGGGTGATACTTCTTCTTTATCTAGAACAGGTACTTCAATCTTCCGTGGGTCTTCTAGTGTTCTTGTAACTTCGACATCCAGGTCTCTAGTGTTAAATAGCTTTGATCTGTTCTTTTGTTCTTCAATTAAGTCTGTGATCCTTCTAGTCATGAAATCTTTTAACTCTTGCTTCTTCTGCGCTAAAAATTCTTCTTCTTCCTTCCTTCTAGCATGATCTCTTTCAATCCAAGGTTCTTCTAATAACATGGTAAATGGGGCATTGTTCTCAATAAATCTGATAATCTTAGAATCTTCCTCTGTCGAAGTTCCATTGGCATTCATAGATGTCTGGGTGAGATTTCCACATAGGTTTATCATCTTTCCTCTAAATAGACCTATTCCTCCCAATGAAGGAGTCATAGCAGGCTTCCCTAAAAGTTCCCAAGTTCTTTCTGTCATGATATTCACATGTGTTTCCTCATCTAGAACACAGTCAATGTCGAAGTCTCCTATTATTTATTCAAGGCATTCTTTTTCTATGAAGACCTCTAATAAACCGACATGCTAGTGATCATTCAAGGTTTCTTTCATCTGTAGTAATACTTTCTCTGATTCTTTCTGGGGTTCTTCCCTAATCATAGTTTTTGGATCTGACTTAGGGTTTTCTTGTCTCATGTTCATTTCTTCAAGATTAGCAATCATTCTAGGGAAATCCAATACTTCATGGTCCATAGCTTTGCAACAAAGACAACTAGGTCTTCTCCCAGGGAACTCCTTAGCAAGATGTCCTAGTTTTCTGCAATTGTAACAGAGGGTTAATCCTCTCTTTATTTTAAATGATTCCCAACTCTTTCTACACTACACGCTAGGGTCATAGTAGCTAACCTGCAAACATTTCTTTCTAGGATCCAGCATCCACTGGTTAGTCCAAAGATTCTTTCTATGCATAGGTATAACATATCTTTCACTATTCTTATCAGATCTACGCATATCAAACCTTCTTTCATCTATTAGTGCCCTAGTTTTCAAGCTAGGACATAATCTATCAAACATACCTAGATCCATACTTTTGAAACAAAAATTTCCACTTATCTCACTTCTACAGAGCACAAAGATTTCAGATCTAGAA
>ML872003.1:0-17065 GCA_009831015.1 Picea engelmannii
TTCTTGCTACTCTTTTATAAAAATACTATACTCACCCACTCAGAGATCTGGATGGATTGTACTAGTAGCCTCTAGGTTTGATGAGATCAATGTCACTTTCTTTGAGTATATTTTCTGGTGGTCAAGGGCTATGAGAAACTGTTATAAGAGATTCCCTGAAAGTCTAGTTTGAAAAGAAGATAGAATTCTTGTAAAAAAAACCACTAAAAATGACTAATTAAAACAAACATTTTTTAATCATGATGAAAGTATTCATTACTCAAATGATGCCCAATAATATAAAGAAATTCAAGCACAATAACATCTTCTTTTGAAGCAGAATACTTCCCTTTTTCTTTGTTTTCTTGAAATTGTCCGCTTGTTCATAAATCAATACCTGCAAAAGTTTTAAAACTGCTTGTCAAAACTACACAAAAAATATTTACATGTGTACAACAAAAAAACAAAATATTTCAAGAACATGGAGAAGGAGAAGAAACTTCCCCATCCACCAATTCCAGTGCTTCGTCGGTTGACATGACTTGCATAAAATATTCCTTAGAAACATGCTTATGGTAGAGTTTTAGTCTATGCCCATTTACTACAAAAGAGACCTGTTCATCATCAATTGTCTTTATTTTCACAGCCCCATTATCAAACATGGTAACCACTTCATAAGGACCTAACCATCGAGTGGTAAGTTTACCTTTAAATGTTTTAAACCTTGAAGCAAACAATAGAGCCCAATCTCCAGGTTGAGATTGCTTCTTTTTAATGAATTTATCATGCCACTTGCTTCGTTGGTTTTGAACTAAGATCATCCTTTGGATAGCAACATGTCTAATTTCATCTAATTCATTCAGTTGTAGAACTCGTTGTTTTCGTGCTTCATCTATATCTAATCCCAATTGTGTGACAATACGAAAGGTCCTTACTTGGAATTCAATAGGTAAGAGTACTTGTTTTCTGTAAACCAATTCATATGGGGTATGTCTAGTGGTGTTTCTCAATGTGGTGTGATATGCCCACAAAGCCTCTGGAAGTCTATCAACCCAATCTATATGATGTAGTTGGACAGTTTTAGTCAAGATAGTTTCCAATATTTTGTTTGTTGATTCTACTTGACCATTAGCTTGTGGGTTCTATCGAGAGGACTTACGATGTTTTATCCCATATTTTTCTGTTGATTCCTTCATCAGCTTAGAAGTAAATTGTGTACCATGGTCCATGACAATATCATGAGGAACACCAAAGAGGATAAAAATATCTTCATAAATAAACTCAACAACAGATTTTTTAATATCTCTAAACAAGGATTTTTCCTCTACCCGCTTAGTGACATAATCTGCACAAACAAGAATATAGTTCTTCTTATGAGACATGGGGTAAATTGGTCCTACAAAATCAAGGGCCCATTTCTCAAAAGGTTCGATCATAACCTAGGTATGCAAAGGCATTTCATCGACTAATGTGGATTTTCCTATCCTCTGACAACTATCACAACTTCTTACATATTTGCCAGCATCTTTACAACTGTTGGGCCAATATTATCCTAAATGTAAAATCTTGTATGTCGTACGTTTATCGGAAATAGACCACCACATGGACCATCATGGCAACTTTGTAAGATATTTGTTATCTCGTCTTCCCGGACACATCTATCAATGATCAAATCTGGTCCAGTATGGAAAAGGTCATGTCCAATCCATGAGTAGTTAGCACTTTGTGTTATAATTCAACGCTTTTCATGAGGTGATAAGTGAGCTGGTAATTTCCCAGTGGATAAGTAATTTTCTGTATCTGCAAACCATGGAGTGTTTACAGAGATGGAAAAGAGATACTCATCTGGAAAAGTATCATCAGTAGGAAAAATATCATCTCCATGATCAATGCGAGAGAGAAAGTCAACTACTAAGTTCTCTTTTCCTGGTCGGTCAATGACAGTAACACTGAATTCTTTTAAAAAAAGGTGTCACCTAGTTACTTGGCCATTGGTAATAGGTTTGTTCATAAGGAATATAATGGTAGAGTGATTTGTATGTACAAAAACCTCATATCATGTAATATAATGGCGAAACTTGTTAATGGCATGGATGACTGCTTAGAATTATTTTTCAGTAAGTGTATAGTTTATCTCAGCAGGAGTCAAGTTTTTACTTAAAAAGTAAATGGCATAAGATTGTTGGTCTTCTTTTTGTCCTAACACTCCTCTTATTGCAGTATCAGAGGAATCAATAGAAATATGGAATGGAAGGGCCCAATTGGGTCCTCTAAGAACTAGTGCCACAGATAATTTAGCTTTTAATTTTTCAAAGGCAATTTGACAATGGTTAGTCCAAAGAAAGTCAACATATTTTCTGAGAAATTTGAACATTGGTGCGACAATTTTCGTAAAATTTTCGATGAATCGCCAGTAGTAACCGGCATGTCCAAGAAATATTCTCACCTCCTTTGGAGTCTTTGGAGGTGGGAGTTTGACAATTACCTCAATCTTAGCAGGATCCACTTTAATCCCTTCAGATGAAACATGATTCCCTAAGACTGCTCCTTCAGTCAATAAAAGTTTACACTTCTCACGACTTAAGGATAAATTCATCTCTTGACATCTGATCAGAACCTTTCTCAGGTTATCTAGTGATTCTTGAAAAGTATTACCATATATTGTAAAATCGTCCATATACACTTCCACACACTCATGAATGAGATCAACAAATATCCCTAATACTGCTCGTTGGAATGTGGCAGGAGCGTTACACAGACCAAATGGTAGGACCCTATAAGCATAAGTGCCCCAAGGACAAGTGAAAGTAGTCTTGTCCTGATCCTCATGTGCTATTAGAATTTGATTATATCCACTATATCCATCAAGGAAGGAAAGTGTCGCTTCCTTGACAAGGTATCCAAGGACTTGGTCAATGAATGGAAGAGGAAAATAATCATTAAGAGTGGTCTTATTAAGTTCTCGAAAGTCAACACAGATTCTCCATTTTCCGGTTACTTTTTTTGGAACCACTACAAGTGGGCATACCCATTTGTTGTCAAAAATTGGATAAATAAAACCAACATTCATTAGTTTTTGTATTTCCTCTTTCACTATATCTTTTAGTGTCAGATTCATCCTTCTTTGAGGTTGCCTAACATGTGTTACTTCTTCCTGGGTATGGATATGATGGATACATGTGTCGAGGTGTATACCCCACATATTGGTATATTCCCAGGAAAATGCTCTTGATCGGTCCTTAAAGACGTTCACTAATTGTTCTTGTTGATCTGCATCTAGTCCTGAATTGATATGTAGGAATTTGCCAGGACTGATCTCATAAGGCATGGTATAGAATCCGAAAGATTCATCTATTACAAAGATAAAAGATGTTGAAGAAAGAGTTTATGGATCCAAATGTTCTTGAAATTCTTCACCAAAGATATAATCAAATTAAGGGAAAGATTGAGGAAAATCACTACATGTGATTGAAGAAATGAATTGATTTAACACATTCTCTGTCGTTTTCCCTTGAAGTGCCTAGGAGTGATCACTAGGGAACATGGGTTCTTCCCATATTTCGTTCTCATATGGACATTATAGCCACCATAGATTTTTTGTAATAGGCTGGGCTTGTGGATATATCATAATTTTCTTCATAGAAAGTCCATTAGAGATAGTCATTTTACCTTCTCTACAACTTATGAATGCATTGGTAGTAGCTAACCAATGTCTTCCCAAGATAATGGGGTGCCCTTTAGAAGGATCCTTCGAATGGATGACTAGGAAGTTTACCGGACATTCCCATGATGCCAATGTGACTATGATATCATCCAATATCCCCACAGGTATAACTTTTGTTCTATCTCCCAATTCCAAAACAGTTGGGGTAGGTCGAAGGAAGTGTTTCAACTGTAATTCTTCTAAGGTAGTGACAATCATAACATTAATGGTCGCCCCTAGGTCTATGAGAGTGTTTCCAATGGGAATCTTATTAATGATTATCATTACTATTGGATTCCCAAGATTTGCATACTTTGTGACCCTAGGATGCTCTAATATGTATTCAGATAATTCTCCTACCAAATGCACTGTTGGAGGATATTTTTGTTTTCTACCTGGATTTTTGATACACGATTCCTTAATTACCTTACTATAAATCAGGATATCATTTATTTCTTGTAACATATGAATTCTGACACATATTTTTTAATTCATTTATAATGTCAAATTCTTGTCAAATCATTGGTTTTTCGATTGCTAATCTCTCCGGATAGGGGCAAACTTTTGTAGTTTGCAAGGATTTACTTTGAGGAGGATTTTGTTCTTGATCTTTGGGGATAATAACATCTTTTCATTTAGTGTCATCCGTTGACTGGTCGAGACTTTCATCTTCATTTTCCTCATGGATGACTACTGAAGGTTTCTATTTATTCAAAACTTTCCCTGACCTTAGTTGAATCTCATGTAATGGAACATGAGAAATAACATATGTCGGAAAAGTTTGCAACTCAACATTATGAAGAGGTTGAGTTGGTTTATTGTTTGGGTTAGGTACCGGTTGTGCTGGTAATAATGTTGGTCATGGGGAATTTGCATTCTGAAATTGTTGAGGTTGTTGTGGAATAGGAGGTAAAGGTGGAGGGACAAAACTTGGTAAAAGTTGTTGAGTATTTGGTGGAAACTGTGGATAAGGATGAGTGGGCATAGGAACAGGTGGAATCTAAGTGTTTCCCTAGTTATTTCCTCCCCTCCAACCCTGTAGCCAAGGGTGGTGTGAAGCATACTGTGGAGACCAGTTTTGCCAATTTGGTAAGTTCCACTGTTGTGGTTGTTGATAATAAGGTGGATATTGAGGTGGTGGATCTTGGTACATAGACTGACTCCTAGGTTGGCATGGCCTTCTAGGTGCATAAGAAGTTTCCCTGGGATCTCCACTCTTGTAAATGGCTAGTAAACCAAACAGTGACGAGAATTTTTCAGTTGGATGATCTTCAATACAGAGGCCATAGACTGAAATGTTGTCTAATTGGCATTCCTTTGAGGAATGCTTCCTACTGCACCTCAAAAAAAATATGCACATCACAACATTCTCTTCCTCCTGTTTTTTATTAATCTTTAAAGTTTCAAATTGGGAACCTATTGTACTTAAAATATCAGTTTTAAAGTTTTCTAACAGGTTTCCTATTTCCATCCTTGTAACCCCACCAAAACTAAATCCTTTTGAGTTTCTAATATAGGGATCTCGAACACCCTTCCCAGTTTTAGCCCTGATTCTTGAGTAGTTTCTACACATCTCACAAAGCTCAGCAAATGGTTTATGGGAGACATATCCTGATGCCATGAGATTAAGTGTTTCCAGATATTCATCCAAGATCCCTTTAAGAAAAAGGGTTCTTATTGCATCGTTTGGAAGGTCATTATATTTTGATTTTTATGAAATATAGGCGAACCGTTACATGTAATCTTCAAGACTCTCATCTTCTAATTATTGAATTTTAAAGATATCATTCCAAGAATCTTTAGATTTGAAATAGTCTTGGTATTTCCTAAGGAATATGGTCTTCATATCTTCCCTAGATCTGGTACTAGATTCTTTCAATCCCATGAACCATCTAAGTGCAAAATCTTTAAGAGTGGCACATAATAATTTTAATTTTTTCGCATATTGCAAGTAGTTATAACTTCTGCACAAGATGTCAAACTCAAACAAGAAGGTGTTTGGATCCTCATTGCTCTTACCATAAAAGGTAGGTAGTGAAGAAGGTGGAATGTTCTTCATATTAACATTTTGTATGGTATCCAAAATTGGAAACCCAAAAGTGGTTTTTGTCTGGTTTCCCACCTCTTCTCCCTCATCATTTCTCACATGATTATGGTCCTCATGTTCATCCATACTAATCTGATTCCCAAAAAGAGAATACCTTAGTGGTTTTATTCTTGGAGATAATGAGGCGTCCCAACGTTCTTTTTCAGGAGAGATATTTCTCCGATGAGAAGAATTATCTTCTCTTTGGATTTCAAGGACTTTGCTCAAGCCTGTTGAAATTATTAGTTCAAAATTTGTTGTTTCAACTTGTGACACAACTAAATTTGTTGAACTTCCAAAGAGGGCATTCACGTGTTCAGGGTCAATGACATCTATAAAGTTTGAATCCCCTGATGGTGGTAAAAAGGCAAAAGTTGTGTTGGCTGGTTTTGATGATGAGAAATTGGAATGTTCAAGTGGTTTTACCTCCTTTCTTTCTATTGTTGGTGTCTCAATTTTTTGTTCTATGGTTTCCTTAGTTCTTGTCTCTAATGAAACCTCTTTAGCTTTCTGGGTTGAGCTATCTCCTACTTGTACCTTCCGATACCCTTCTACAGAGTTTATAGATGGAGTATTTCTTCCTCCAAAAATGTTAGAAGGAACTTTGGTTGGAAGTTTTGGATTGGTTTTAACATATCTACCCTTTGGATCCCTAGGTTTGTTCATGAAAACAAAACAAAAAGAAAACTACCATTGGATTTGGGGGAACTTGTTATAACAGATGCACAGGTTCTTACCTCTCATCTTAACGTTCCCTCGCCACCAAACTAGCACTAATGTTCAGAAACAGTTTACTTCCTAATTGGTTTCTACTTTTCGACAACTCCTCGGCAATGACGCCAAAAATGATGGGTAAATTATATACCGGATTTCCCTTGATTAAATTATCGACCAGGGCAAGTAAACTTCGAGTTGTAACACAATATGAGTCAAGATAGAACATGAGCTAATTGTTTATGTATTCCTACCACCATATTCTATGACTAAATCCTAGTACTAGAATGAAGTCTGGAAAGTGAATTGAATAAGCAAAAGAGAGTTATCTACCCAAGGGATCAGAACTATGATTTCAACCTACAATTCTATTTTCAAAAGACGATGTAAAAGACTTCAAGCAAACCAAAATCTATTTGATATGTAGAGCTACTTATAAACAACAATCTATGAGTATGTAATGAGAGTAAGTTATCTTTTCCAAAAACAATTACTTCAAGTGAATTCTACTTTAAAATAGCTTTTAAAATTAAACTAAGAAATCATCTTTACTTCTACAATAAGGAAAATAAGCAAGATCATCTAGTTTTCACACTAATCTTATTGAATAAGGTAAACAATATTATCTAGTTTACACTATCCTGCTGAAGAAGGGAAAACAACTTCATCTATATGTGTCTATGATGGTGAATTATATCACTATGACATCTAAATACAATGGTTGTGTCTACGATGGTGAATTATATCACGATGACATCTAAATACGATGGCTACTTCAAATGGAATGAATTCGACATTGACTTCTATAGAAAAATGTAAAGTGGGAACAAAACAATCTACTGGAAACTTTGCCATTCAAGGAATATCAATATGTTGCACACATGTTCTTGTCAGAATAAGAAATTACACTGTCACACTTAAACTGGAAATGTATTCACAAAGATATGATTACACAGTCCTGCAGGGGTTAACTTAAAATATTCACAATACAAGTTAAATGAGCTATAAACAGTCTCTTAAGGAATATGCACAATTCTTCAAGTGATCAACCTGCAAATAAGATGTATATACTTTCAAACACAATTTCAATGATTAAAAGAGAATATATGCAGTTGTGACACAGTTAGCAAAATGTTTGTAATTAACAAAAACAATTTGAATGAGCGACCTGCAAAATAAAGAGTTATATAAATCTGATTGTACAACAAAATAAGAATGCACAAACTACTGGTGGGCCCCCCAAGTAGTCGTACTCCAGCTTATAGAACAATCACAATTTAGCACATCAACTCAGATTTCATTAAAAACTAGAAATATGTATATAACAATGATAAGTCTTTTAGCAGTATGAAAATTATCTCATCATATACATCCCCTTTGTGTTCTGTGGCTTCAGGTATATATAGAGTCTCAGAGGTCGACCACTGAAAGGGTCGACTCTCTCTCAAAACCAGAAAATCGTTTAACTGTTCTATTAATAGGCAATGAGTCTTAAAATCGTAGCTCGAATATAGGAGCTAGATTTAACTTTCTAAAAATACAATAGGAGCCATCGCAAGAGGGCAATAATGGGTAAACAACCCATGTTCTAGTTTTGCCCAAAAACGTTCGCGAGTATGCTAACGACTAAATCTGTTGCGCTATGAGTTTCGTAATAAGGGCCAGATGGAGGTCTGGATCTGTCTGCTAAACATTTGGGTTGCCGGATTAAGGGTTCGATGAAGGTCTGAATCACATTTTTCCCTGTTTAATCAAAATAACAAGTATTAATCAATTACACTCATTTAATTAAACATAAATTTCACATTAAGCTATCAAATAAATTCAACACATACCTTATTCGTATCCCATATCGATTTGATAAAAATAACTTGATAATAAGCTCAAGAAAGGAAATGGAGATACAAAATTCATGATCATTATGTACAAAAAGAGACTTATAGTAGGCAAAAAGTAGGCAAAACATGGAGTCATCAGGTTGTGCAAGTTGAGGGAAATGAAAGTTTGCTAGTTGAATTTGTTGCAAGAGTTTGATACCTTGGCCTAGTTTGATACATGTACTAACTACCAGATCGTAGTTGGCCTTTAGGAGCCTTTGTCTTGGTGTATTCATAGCCCTAGCTCAAGGGTGATTTTCTATTTAGAGAATTGGAGTAGCAGATTCTATGGCTAAGTGCAAATTTTGAGGTATGCAACCTATTGGTGGATATTTTTCCATAAAAGATAAGTATTATCATTTTATGGTTTACATGCCTTAGTTGTTGTGTGTATACATTGTTTCATATGTTGTTATGTTTGATGTGTTCAAGCATGTGCACCCATGTTTATATTATTGTTCATGTTATGTTGATATGTTGCATTTCATGGTAGTATGTATATGGATTCATAACATGGCATAATTATGGTACCAAGGGTATATTGTTGAGGAATTATACTCAATAAGTGACTAGGGTGCATACTTTTGGTATCATAGCATAATATGAGTAAATTCCAACCTGCTGGAAATGTGTAATTATATAATTAATGGTATCACAATTGTTAATTTGTGGAAAAATATAAGCTAGATTGAAAGAATTTTGAAATGTATAATATTTGCATAGTTGGAATTGTAGTAATGTGGCTTAACATGGAAAATGGGTCCATTACATTAAGAAAGAGTAGAACATGATCTGCAAACAATAAATGGGATAAAGATAAATCTCTTCCCACTTTAACTCCTGAAATTACCCCTGTTCTTTTGGCTTCCATAATTGTTTTGCTCAAATCTTCATCTATTGTAAGGAACAACAAGGATGCAAGAAGGTAACCTTGCCTCAACTCCCTGGAAGGAGTGAAAAACCTTGAAGATGAATAATTTACTAACACAACAAAAAAAAAAGATGTGAGACATCCCATTATCCGACTTACCACTACCAAACTAAAACTAATATGAATAAGGATCAACCTAAGATACAACCAGTTAGACCTATCATAAGCTTTGGATAGATCAAGTGTCATGACAACTACAAGATGATTTTTTTTCTTTATGGAGTGAATTCTCTCTTTAGAAACCCATATTGCATCATGTATCTATATTACCTCCCAAAATCCAAATTGCTCCTTTGAAATTCCCTATGAAAATATCTTTTTAATTCTAACTACCAAGATTTTTACCAATATTTTATAGATACAACTATAAAGAGAGATTACCCTGAATTCTCAAAGCTTTTGGGGTACTTTACCTTTTTGGGATTTAATAACATAAATGTGGCATTGAATGCACCAATAACTTTTTCTAGCCTCTTTACCTCCTCTATTTCTCTCATACGATCTTCTTCAAGCAAATCATAAAACCCTAAGTACCAATTGGCCAACCATCTAGCTCCATACTTTTGGCTTGTTTGAAAGAGATAGGATTGCTTTCAACTCTTGTTTTGTAATATATTCCATTAGCATTTGGTTCTCCTCCTCATTAACAAACCTTAGGAAATATGAGGATATTTTCACTATCTCTACTATGTTAATTCTATTTAGTTCATACTATAGAGAATGAAAGTAAGAAACCCCTTATTCAATGATTTCTTGGAACTTCATAGCCCTACTACCATCTTCTTTTTTTATCTACCATATAGTATTTATCTGCTTCCTATGATTACAAAATTATGAAATAAAGTAGTATTTTCATCACCCTTTTCTATCCATATAGTCCTACTTTTAATCCTTCCTTCTATCTCTCTCCCATCAAGTAGTATTTTTTTTTTTACTTTTCCAATTCCTTCAACCCAATTCTCTCTCCTTAGAAAAACACCCTCTAGATTCTAAGCTAATAGGTCTTGCTCCACTTCCCTTAGTTTCTTGTAAGGGTCTTTGAATTTTTGTGATGCTCAAGCTACCACATCTTTTTTCACCTTTTTCAAAGATTCCACAAATTCAAAACTTCTTGAATCCTACATGAAGGATCATAACCCACCCACTCTTATTTCACCAAGTTGATACATTCTTCCTCTTTTAACAATTCATGATTAAACTTAAAGGGGGTTTCTATCTTACCTTCATTCAATCTGAAGGAGCATAGGCAAGTGATCAGAACAACCATCCCCTGCTGCCACCCCCCTCATACACATCCACCCAAGATTTTATTTTCTCCATTACCATTAGAAGATTCACATATGACAGAAATATGTCTAATCACTTAGAAACTTCATTTCCTCCTAGTCTATTATCCCTCCAACTAGGCATCTCGGGCTCCACAAAAAATAATCCCATCCCCTCAATCTTAAATCCGAAGTATTCTCCTGGCCTATCATTTACCCCCCAAACTTTTTCACTGTTGAGTGTGAAATTCAAATCACCCCTAATTATTACCTTTTCCTTCTTTAAGACCGCATGAGCAAATAAGAATCTCAAAAAGTATTCTTATCCTCATATGGTCCAAATAGTTTAGAATTGTAATATTGTGTCCTAACTCTTGAAACAAAAATTATGTACAATTACTAGTTGCAATAAAAGAAGAGTTCAATAAGTGGATATTACTAGTTCTCCAACCAATAATGAGCCCCCCAAAGATATTGTTTTCATCAATTGCTAAAAAATCCCACTCTTTAAATAGTTTTCCCAAATCCTCCACTAATTTCTTCCCTACCCCCATAGTCTCTCGGAGGAGAAAAACATCAGGTTTCTTGATTTCCACCAATCTAGTTAGGGTCAATATTTTAGAAGCATTTCTCGGGCCAAACCCCTAATAGTAAGAGATAAAATAATCATTAGGGAACTTGTGAAGGGGTTTGGATTGCTCTAAGGACCCCTCATTGAATCTTTTTTAGGGATTTTTCTTGGGCGGGATGAAGGAAATATTGTCTCTGTAGATTATTTTGATGGGTTTCTTTAATAAGGTCACACCCCAAATCACCTTTGGTACAAGCATCATACTTCTCTTTGTCATTCTTTCTTGACCTAAGATTGTACCTAAGGTTTGGTTACAAGAATTAAATATATTCTTGACTAGAGCTTTGGGATGATGATCCCATTTCATAACTATCCCATTCCCCCTTCATATCATCTAGTTCTAGGTGTATATACTCATTTCTTTCCTTCAAACTTACTCTCTTTGGCATTCATATTTACACCCTTATTCCTAGGGCCAAGACCTACCTACTTTAGAGGGAAGAGGCCATGATCCTTTTCCCCTAACATCTAAACTCTCATCTTTGGATTGGCATGCAGAGGTTGTTTCAATAATAAAAGACTTACCTCGCTAGGGTTGTTGACCTCTAGCTCCAGAGACTCTCCTTATTGTGCAATGGTCGATTCCTTCCGAAGACCTTCAAGAGTAACCTTTGACCCTTGAGTTGGCCTTTCTAAAACAACTTGTTTTTTCGTATGATTTTCCATTGAATTTTTTCCTAACCCAACCTTCTTCTTCTCCCTTTAGTATTTAGGACCCTTTAAGTCCACATTCTAGCTTGGTGACTTCTTTTTCTATCCCTTCTTGGAAAAACTGAAACTACACTCTTTTACCACATTCCCATATGAAGGGAATCACAATTGAATCACACACATCAGAAAGAGACCCTAATATAATGCAAAATATTATGATGAGTATTGTCACCCATAATCATCTCAATACTTTTAGGTAGACCTTATCAGATATCCACCTCCACCAATATCTTTTTTGTAGGCTTCTAAGTGCTTGGCATGTAAGAGGAGTCAATGTCTAGAGTCCTAATAACACTGTCTGTGAGATTCCTAAGAAACTTTTCATTCCAACATTACAAAGGTAACCATAAAAGCTTAGTACAAACTGGATTTTTGTTTATGGGTTCTTCCCTAGGTTTCAAAACCAAGTGTCATTGCTCTAGTTTTAGAATTAATGCCCCCCTAATACCATTGATTCCCTAGTATTTACCTTACATCCTCATCTAACTTGATAACAAAACCAAGCCAACCTCTAGGCACCATATAAATCAAGGTGAATAACCTAACAATGGGTGCCATTGCAACCACAACCATGCCACTAACATCTCCTCTACCATATGATGACCACGAAAGCACCCTATCAATGCCAAACTATAAAACTCTAAGATTTGCTCCAAAAGTAAATTTTACCCACTACCATTCTAACCACTTCTTTGCATTTTTCACACAACACTTGGACCTCCTTCAATGAGTATTATTTTCCACTCCTTCCAAATCTAGATGACTCCCTACAAAGCCCACTCCTCCACATTCTTTATTTAGGGTTTCTCCTTTTGGATTTTTCCTCTCAAAAAGAATAAAACCAACCTATTCAAGAGTGTTCTATAGATCCCTTACCAGCTCACATGCCATGAAATTATCTCCTTCGACCTCGATTTTTGTCCCCATTCCCTTGCGAAGTAAAGATTTTGTCTTGAACACAACAAAACCCCTACATGCCATCATATGCCAAGACTGGCTCATTAAGTCCACTGTTACACATGATTTTGGTCACTCTAGTGATGTTTCTACAAGTGATGTATTCAGGCTCCCACAAGGACTTTTTGCCTGAGAAAAATGACTGTTGTCTTCTTCCAAAAACACATTTTTAAGATGAGTTCGCAGGCTGCCTGTATTACAGGGTGCGAAAATCCCCCATTCTCGCAGCAACCCACACTTGGGGTGCAAATTGTTCGCAGTATGCTCAATAGATAGGGTGCAAACCTGTTTTTTGGCTTGAAAAGGAGAAGAGGTCAAGAAGGTTCTAGAAGGGGATCTTCTAGAAAATGAGTTGGCATTCGCATGGTTGGCATCCTACTGACTTCTCAGATTTAGTGGGATCATCCTCATCTATGTAACCATCTCTCCTTCTCCTATATATTGAAAGGATTATCATGGAAAAGGTTAAGCAAGATTGAATGGAGAATTCGTAAAAGAATTGTGTGAAGAACCCTGCTTGGATAGAAGCTTGGAGACTCTTTTTGGCCCACCAAGTGGTATTGGATCTTCTTCATGCAAGTATAGAACAAGTGTGTGTGTTGGAAACAAGGGTCACTGAAAGGAAGCTTGCGACATCAAGGCGATCCGGTTGTATCTTCTACTTTAAATTAATATAATACAGCGGCATGTCCCTTTCCCATAAAATTGCTCTTATTTTGTTGCATAACTCCTTGATCATATGCATAGGTTGACATTGAATATACTTTGCTATCTTTACTTTGGTTGGTTTGTGTTGTCTTGGACTTGATTGCACAAGAGCACCGGAGCGAAGCAAGAACAACAGAGACCTAAGGAAGCGATATAAAGGTATGTCCCTCATTCCTTCTTATTAGTAGATTCAATGACTACAACTTAGGGAAAGAGTCATGTCCTATCCTATTTTGTTCTAGATCCAGGTGGATCTAGGGAGATCTGTCAGTGTCCGCACCTACCGATTTATCTGATAACAAAATTGGCGACTCCACTGGGGATACAACCCATTTTAGTGGTTTTTTCTTGGCCATTTTCTCTTAACCTACCATTTTTCATTCCCAATCAATCTCTGAGTCTTAAGGAAACCCTTATAGACTCCCTAGATCCAGAAGTTCCCTCAAAAGTTTTGTCTTTTTTCCAAAATTTGCTTGATTACAGACCTTCTCACACTGCACCCTTCTGTAGCCTGCGAGAATCACTAAAGTTCACACCCTGGTGTTTAGTTCAGTGTGAACTTCTCATAGTCTGCCTGTGTCTAGCCTACGAGAATCCTTGATTCTCGCACTGTGCCCCACTCCCAGCCTGTGAACTCACTTGTGAAAATTTTGGAATAAGTCTTTTGTGTCCTCAGATGCCCATATTTGTTTGTGTGTATAGGAAGAACTTCTCTGGCCAGTGATTGAATGTTTCTTGACTTTAAATCTCATGAATGATTAGTTTTCGGAAATCAAAAGCTCGTCTTGATCATTTTTCTCAATTTTTACCTCTTGACCTTTTCTTAACAAGGGTATAATCTCTGGTTTTGAAATCTGAGTGCTTGTTTGGTCGAGAGCCTTTGATTGGTTTAAAAGTTGAGATCAATTGTCCTTTTCAATTGATTATTACTTGGAAAAGTGTTACCCATGTGCATTTGAAGAGACTAGTCTTGTCAGTTTGTTATTTTTATCTTCATTGAAAGATTGGTTTGGGTGTTTGTTGCGTATTTCTTTTTCGTTGGTTGCTTGTTTTTTCTTAGTTCCATCCTTGTTGTTTGGTTTCTAATGAAAAATTAAAGACATTTTCTTTTTTAAAGCACCCTTGTATTCGAAAAATATTGGCATTCAAGTATTGAAAGACAACGAATAGAGAATTTTCATTGTTCACGATTGTTTGATATTGAATTTCAAAGAAGATCATACATCGTAGTTCACATTGTTCCAGAAAACTCCTCTTTCCCTCCTGTAAATAGGATTCATCAAACAAAAAAATTTGTATCATTCATTCCTATTTATGCATTGTTGGGTCAGAGTCTCACACAACATCAGTTTCATTTCCATTTTCTTTTGAGTAACAACGGCCTTTAATAATATTGCGCAATTTTAAAAATTTAATTAGTAACTTTTTCTAGGGCTCTTTTACACCAACACTAGCTAGGCTAGAGCTTTGGAATAGGCAGTGAGACACACTCTCCAAAGCACAAAACACACAATAGCATCTTGTGATAAGGAGTGTCAAATTCCATTTGCAGCATTTTGTCCTGGGAAGCCCTTCTCACACAAGGGTCAAACCTGAGGTCGCATCGAGATTAACAGAGTTACTCACCCTGCTTTGTTGATATCGGTGTAGAGATTGCACGTATTACGGGGGTCACTTGAAGGTATATCCACAATGATGAGTGGAATCCTCTCAAGCTGATTTCGGGCTAGATACCCTGCCCTTGCGTGTGGATCACACTATCGACTGTTCCCCCAGGCATCATTATTGTTGGTGGTAACCTTAGTAGCCTATCTTTTTAGGGTCTTACACAAGGTGACTGTGAAGGGGCAAGTATTCATAGTACTTGGAATCGACATTGGCCAGACTCACTCGAGCTCCTTGGAGGGTATACCCATGATTATGTGTGGGAGCTTGCACCAGGGTGTAAGTCTGTTAAGCAGGTTGTCAACGTAACTTTTCCACCCTAGCCCAACCCCTTCTTGTCTCATCATCGCGACGTTGGATTTCATCACCAACTAGTGACTTTGGAATTGGAAGGTCTTGTTTGCTTGGTTTTGCTTCCTAGATTTTACTAGCACATGCTATTTGTTTACCCAAGTTGGCTATAGAATTTATTTCGTAAGATTCTAACTCGATCACAATTGACCCTCCACGTTGTTCACGTAGAATGCAAGGCTTACCCCCAGAAGATCTGGAAGGTTCTCAACCCTTTCCTACCAACTCACCGGAGGGCTCTCCTCAATAGAGTGAAGTCCAAGACGTTGCCACTCCACAAGTGGAAAGAACTAATTATCTAGAACGGTTCCAAATTACCAATTCTCAAGAGGAATTTTGACTTCCTCCTGACTCCAGGAGACGTATTGTGCGAGTGAATTCTTCTGGAGATTTAGTTGTTCAGTCTTCTGGATCACCAACTGGACCTTTCATAGGACCTGAGGGTCAAGATCCTTTTTGGACTACTGGCATTTTTAGACGGGATCTCTTTGGCTCAGGAGCAAGCGTTGATATCACTGTTGCACCTGAGCTGCCTGAAACATCTGATCCAGATGCAATACCTTTTACTACTGCATATTATTTTCCTGGTACAGACGATCCACCAACCGACCACATCTTGACTATCCCCCTACAAACGGTCCATCACACAATGGTCCCAAATACTACGAGTCCTCGCACTGGGACTACAACGGCTAGCCAAGCTCCCATGGGCACGTCGCTTTTGCCTAGATTCACCCCAACACTTCCACCTGGATATCATGTGTTGAATGCTTCTATTCTCGCTCCTACAAAAATCTCATCTGGGACTCCTGGCGGTTCCACTCCTTCTGGGCACCATCTTCCCGATTTCATTCCGACACTTCCTCCACCCCCTTTCAGAGGACCTCTTCCATCCTCTATTGGAGGCACTGATCCTAGTGGCACCATCCCGTCTTTCACACCTAATTACCAAATTCCTGTTGGTGGACAATTTCACCAAGGAGGCCAAACTCAACTCCCTTTTGCAGAACAAACCCCAATTGGGATGTAACCCCCGATTGGAGGGCAACCCCCACCTACCCCACCGTATGGACAAAACATACCTCCATCCTTGGCCCAATATTGGAATTATCTTATTCAACATAATCCTCACTCGACTTGGGGGAAATAGCCTCAAGTTAGCTCCAACATACCCCCCAGTATAGGCCAACCCTATCCAGGTACGTCTAATCCTATTTGGGGCTCGAATGCTGAACCCCACGCCCTTGTTCAAGGGTAAGATTTAGTACTGGATGCGTTTGGTACCAGATTCGGACAGAAGCAGTCTTGGTGCGCAGGTACAGGATAACTGAGTAGGTACAGGAACGCTAGACATCTAGAGGTCAAGGATTCACATATGACAAATCGAGCATTAGTACATGAAATATTTAATTCCTTAACTCAATAAACCACAAATTGCATGAATTAACCATACTTTACCTTATGACCTTATTACTGGCAATTGGTAG
>ML872004.1:7520-19695 GCA_009831015.1 Picea engelmannii
AGCTTAAACAATTTTATACTTATTAAACATTGTTAATCTCTCTTCATGTGGTCATCAACAATATACAACATATGAACAGTAAAAATAAATACCATCAGTCACACATAAAGTACACACAGAGACAGATTTTTTCACGAGGAAACCCATAAAGGAAGAAAACCTCTTCTTCTTCGAAATGATAGGAAGTCTTTTTCAGTTCTGTACATCATTTACAATTGAGCACCAACTCAATGTGAGGCTGCTACCTCTGTTTTACAAGCTGCACCTTGTTTGAGAGCTGCAACTCTCTGGTTTCTCTAGCACCCACTAGAAGGAAGCACCAACTCCCTGAGTATTCCAGCACCAACTGGATGGAAGCACCAACTTCCTGAAAGTTCCAGCACCAACTGGATGGAAGCACCAACTTCCAGTTACACACACTCCAACCTGCATAACAGAGAACACCTGTTCTCCCTAGCACAACCCTGCCACCCTTGTTTCTCTGGCTACAACCAGATGGAAGTTACAACTTCCTGTGTTCAAGCCCCCACTTGAACTTCTGAGGACAACAGTCCTCCCAAGCACCTCCCAACCACCCTTGAATATCAAATGATAAATACACAAACAACTTATGCAGATAAATCACTTCTTACCATTTTTAATCTGTTCTGTAAATCTCATCTTCAATAGATTGTTCTGCAATTCTTCTCTTCCTCAACAGGTCAGCTTTGCATCACATTCTTCTGTCATTCTATTCTTCTTCTTCTGCTCTGTCTATCATTCTGCTTTATCTCACTTTCACATTTCATTCCATTCTGTATATCTATTGAAATTTCATGCTCAGCCTCTTCTCCGTTCTTACTGTTTCATGCTTTTTCCATTTAGAGCGACGGGGAAAAAAAAGTCTCGCTCATTTTCTTTTATACACGCTTCCTTGACGATTCCACTTCCCCTTCCAATAGGTAATACAAGGACATCTGTCTTGGCAACTGAAACGCTAACAAATTTGTCATGATCAGTCCGTTTCTCTTAACGGATTCATAACTGAAGCGTTAATGTATGAGAAAGAAAAGCAACCCTCCGATCACTTTCAAACCTTATCCGCACCGTTGGATAATCTTTATAATTCTTGCCTTTTAAACCAGGTTTCAGCACTTTAATACGCTAGTCCTCCTGAGCTTAGCTCCCGATCAACGTGACCGTGACTCTGTGACCACAACCTTACCCCGTCAGGGCTATGGGGTTTGTGATGCCTCAATGCATACACCCGCGTGATTCCCGATCATCCAAATCCCGGCGTTCCTTTCATATGCTAGCCCTGCTGGCTATAGGCCTTGGCCCAAATGACCGTCAACACATGACCTCGGTCAAACCTCTCATCGGGGTTTCAGTGTTTTCGATGTCACCATGCTCATGCCTACGGGATTCCCGATATCCCGATGCACGTCTTGTTCGCCTTCCACATGTCCTCCATTGACTCCTGGGTGGCCCACAGTCTATATGCTTTATCGGGAAATCGCATATCGCGATTTCGCGATGTTTGATGTTCAATGTTCTTGTCAATATCAAAAACCCGATCGTCCAAATCCTGATGCTTTGTTACGATGACAGCTAGCCTCCACTACGCCACCGGTCCTCCTTCGCTGTTGTGTTGACATCTGGCCCCCACTCATCGGGGTTTCGCAAATCGCGATTCTGACTTGCACAAAAATCTTGTCAACGGGATCCCCGATTTCCCGATGAACAAAATGTTGACGGCGCCTTGATCTTCGACACCTATCCCTCAGATGGACGGTCTCGATCCCTCCGGGATTTCAAGACTTTCAATATCAGGTGACTTTGTCATTTCAAAGTCTCGATTGTCGATGCCTCTGCTGACGTCACACGTGGTTTGACACGTGTTAGATCCTGCCACGTGTCACTCTGATTCGTGACTTACATGTGCCTGAAGTGTTGAATCTGCCTGACACCTGTCATTCCCTTGTTGTGCCACGTGTCCCTAGCTGATGTGGTCTGCTGTCGTGAGTTGGATCAATGATCTAGATCAAATGTCGATTCTGACGGTTCAGATTCAATCGTGATTTCGCATATCGCAAAATCGGGGTTTTCGTTGCATTGTGTTCTTTGCATATTGAAATCCCGATCCCCGAAACTCCGATGAAGAAAATCAACGGTCCATATCTCATGCTTTCTTTAACGACTGTGATCAAATCGTGAAATCTCATATCGCGATTTCGGGGTTTTTGTTGTCGAGTGAATTGGACATTTCAAAGTCTCGGTCCCCGATTCTCCGATGGCTTATCTCTCTCGCAGCTTCTACAGATCTGACGGTTGTCGGCCTTTCGGAAAATTTGAATAGGATCCAACGATCACTGACTCTTCTCCTCCCGATTATTGTTGCGCTGCTATTCATTGCTATTGTCATCACTGCAACCACAACTGTACTTGCCATCAATGACAAGTATACGCTGATTTGTTGTCTGTTAACTGAATTTGCCAACAGATCCTAACCTGTTTCTATGTGCAATTAATGGACGTTGAGTGTGCTAGCACTTTCATTTTAAAATGGAGAAAATTCTTATTATATTAAACATATTAGTTTACTCGTGCTACACTTAGATTTTGATATATTTCTCCAAATATAAGCCACATGCAACTCATGGTATATTTGTATACATGGGAAAATAATTATTATGTTGATTGGTAATCCTTCGCTAGCAAGGTATGTGGGACATGTTATTTTGGTGTTAAGTATTAAATGGGCATATAATATTTGAAATAATTCAAGAGGGAGGCCCGATTCGATTTCGAATATGGAAATGATATGTTTTGTTGGATATACAATGATTGTTATTATATGTTTGGAATAAGGTTTTTGGAGGTTGGGTGCGCTCCATATTTGGTTGTGGTTGATGGAATTTAATGTGAAAAGAGGGGAAGCGACGTGAATTTACTAGACGTCGTTCTTATCCTACCTCGAAGCCACTACCTTCATTATTCTCCTCGCGCTTTTTTTGGTTGCTCTAGTTAGTAATGCCTCCATTGTGCTCGACCTTGGTAGAAAATAATTGTGCTTTGTTAATTTTTTTAGCATTCTTCTTACAGGTATGGTATTTTACCTCTTCATTCATGAATTGTTAGCTCTGCTCCATATAAAATTGTTTTGTTTTCTCTTATACTTTTCATGCAGAATGTGTTTGTTTTCCCAAGTTTACAGTGGATTGTTTGTGGGCATTCTGGCCATGTAAGATACATTTCGATTTGGGTTTATTCATGTTGGAATTTACGTGTTTCAACTGAAATTATTATTCAATATTCTATTATATTTGAAGTATATGGTCGTATGGCACCTATAGAAAAGCTGGTATTATTGAGTTGTTAATTTTGGAAAATGCCTATGGGTGAATCTGTTCGGTTCACTCATTTCATATGACTAATTTTGAGGGTTTCCTTCGTAAAAGAAAAGCAACAGTCAGTTTTTGTGATTATTGTATTGTACCCTTACTGCGTATCCACACTTTTGAAGTTTTGCAACCCTTTCGTATTATCCTTACCACTTTTTAAAAAGTTATGGAGCCACGTGTATTGTCTTGCGGTCACTTTGGGAAGTTTGTGAAGAATTTTTTTTTATGGGAAGGAAATGTTTTGGATTTTCTTGTAGCCATTCCTCGAGACTTGTGCATATTTGTCTGCTCCAGGCCTTGATTTTCCCATCCAATATACGACCAAGTAAATAAATGCAAACCCAAGCTTGAATTTTTTTTTATGGTCTTGACCCAATAGTGGGAAGATTGGTTAGACTCGAAAAATTGTGGCTCACTTGTTGTTTACCCATGAGGGAATTATGTCGACTTGAATTTGATGTGGGTTTGATGCTCACCAGGTTTGCATTGGGGTTTCGAACTCGATTTGTTTTTGCAGCTATTATTTGGGGTTGTAATGTAAATTGTATGTGATGCACAATTGAAAGGTTTTACAACTGTTTTCCTCTCAGCCTCTCATGCTGACTTGAGGCATTCTAGTTATGGTTATGACTGAGTCAAATTTATTTATCGACAATATCATGCAAAATGCTTTACCATTTTAAAGGATATCTATGGTTTAAAAAATAAAAGAGAACACAACTTGCAAGTTTGATAATTTTGTAATTTTCCTTGAGATTGGTATTGGACAGTTTAAATAAAATGTTGCCATATTGTGGATATTGTATGTTAAATATAAATGTTGTCTTCACAAACAAAATGTCATGGATATTGTGTATTGAAGTTTAAAAAGAATTTTGTGGCACAAACATAATTTGATAGGTGTTTTGGAAATAAATGGCCATGGTAAACAATGGATATTCAAATAATTTTGTGGATATTTGAATGATTTTTGTTGAATAATGGAAATGTTGATTTGAAAGTCAATAAATGTTATTTCTTGTAATTCCCTTATTTTTCTCATTTTTCGCTCATTATATTCCCACCACTTTCCCGGTAACATTTAATTCATCCCTTGTTTTGTTTTCTTGAATTTCATTTTCAATGAAAATGGATTAAAAAGGATTGGATGATGATTTCAATTGAAAATTTTGATGCAAAGACATTGTTTTTATAAAGAAAAGGCTTTGCATTTTGCTTGAACAATATTCATTTGTTGGTTCCCATCCATGCTATCATTTTTCAATCATTACAAGGCCCCCCATCTTCCCAATGACCCTATCATTCCCTGTTCAATTGCAATTAAATAGTGAATTCGATATTTGTTGGGTTGTGTCAATGGATGGATTGCATATGCTTCTGTTGTGAATGATAGAGACAACATCTTGATTTTATTTAGGTAGAGTATTAGTGAATGGATTGTTAAAATGTTTCATATTCTAATTGTAGTATTTCTTCAGGATGAGTTTATTTAGCAGGGGCAGTAATGGCAGAGGTGAAAATAGAGGTAGATGAAATAATTGGCAAAGATGCCATAGAAGGACACAATTTTCAATACATTTTGACGTTGATCCCCAAGAACTAAGTCAACTTTTCGAAGCTGGGTTTTCTAATCTAGTTGGCCAAGGAATTCTACAACCTAGACATGAGAGGCCTCCTTTCCATCCACATCAAAATTTCTCTAGTATATGTGTCCCCTCTCATGTTTCTATGCATCTAAAACCACCTTCCAATGATGGCTGACAAGATATTGTCCATTAGCCTGTTGCATATCATAATGGTTGGCCTACAATATCGTTTCCATTTCCCCCTCCTCCACCGCCATTCAACCCAAATTCCCAAGATGATCGTGTTGTCTCGCTAGTACAGTCCTCTCATGCAAGCAATATATTAAAAAAATCCATTCCCGAGCTAGAATTAGATAAAGGAAAAGAAGTGGCTAATCCCTCCAATTCTTCCAAAGACTCCTCTGAAACAATGTCCTCTCATCTCCACCTCAAATATTGTTTCTCCCATGTCAACAATGAAATCCACCCACAAGGTTCCAATCAATTGAAGGATGTTGCACAAGACAAATCAGAAAAAGGATCAAAAGAAGGCATTAATGAAAAGAGACAAAATGCCTCACAACAAATATAGGTTTTAAGGCTTTGTAATGTTATTTTCTTTTGAGGATAGTTTTTATTTGTACGATGACATAATTTTTGTACAACAAACACACATTTAGATAGAATGTTTTGGACAGCATGGATATGATTCTTTTTTGGCTATAGTCGTGTTTTATTTTGATACTAAAATATTTGACTATTTATATGAGGATGGGAGTTACAAGTCAAATATTTGAGTTGATTTTTGGGGTGTTATATTTCATATTTTGATGATCATTAAAGAAATGAAAATTGGAGTGACAAGGCGCCCCACCTATTTAGTTATTATTTAAATAGACCCCTATTTATGTATTATTATTTATTTGTCTCAACTAATTAGTTAAGCTAATTAAGCTTAACAAAAGAAAGGTAGTTTAACTACCATAACTTATTGGGAAAGAATAAAAGCTAAATCAATTGGAGAGACAAAGAAGATAGAGAACATAATGGGAACTTCTAATATAAGGTATCACTTTCTTCATTTATTCTGAGTTTACTAAAAAGCTAAATTATCATGATGACAATAGGGTCGTATTGAAGGCAACGAGATTCAAAACTGAATCATATCTTTCAACATCTTGTTTCTATAGGTGTATGATCTGTTTTTGGCAGTCTGTGTGTTCTTGTTTGTTTATGAATTAGATTTCATGACTGATAAAGAATATTTTGCAGAGTCAAGTGACAACATTTTTACGGCAAGTTGATCCAGATCTTTAGCTTCAATTTTCTTTTGTTGTTAGATTCGTTTTGTATGGTGCTTATCAGAGACTTTTAAATATGAATTTGGTCCCCACCCTCGCAGTGGTTTGAAAAGAGAATTTGTCTTTGTATCTCAGAATGAAGTTAATATAAAAATCAAATTTCTGATTTCGATCTCACATGTGTATCTTAAAGATATTTTTCAGATTTTTATTTTATCCTTATCTCTTATTCATGTACACACTTATGTATATTTTCACTTTCTTTCTTTTGCACAGTTACATATAATATATAAAATCAGCCTTGGTCCCTCGTACATATTATCTATGGATTAAGTGATTGTTTTGAATTTAAGGCTATAAACTCCATGTAACATTCCCAACTATCTTGCCTTATCCTAGCAAGATATGAAAATGTTTGAGTAAGGTTCTTCGTACCTTTTCCTCAACACAGTCCAAAAAAAATGTTTAATTCCCTATCACGATTATATGAAGACAAGAATATCAACCAGATGATGACATTGAGGGCACAATTCAAGAGTGTGAAGATGCAGAGTTTAGAAACCGTTCAATCCTACTTGATGAGGGTGTCTCGAATAATAGAATAGTTTGAAGCCATTGAAGGAACACTTGAAGAAGTTGAACTGGTGATGACTACATTGACTGGTCTCCCAAGATCTTGGGAATCATTCATTCAGGGAATCTGTTCAAGAATAAAGATAACAAGTTTTAGTAGGATATGGAAGGATTGCACTGAAGAAGAAGCTAGATTAGTAGTAAGAGAAGAGAAACTAGGAGATGATGAAAGTCAAGCTCTAGAAACACATGCAAGAAAAGGAAAGAGCAAGAAAGAGGTTCACTCCCACAAAAAGTATCAAGGGTCACAAAAGACACAAAAGTTTCAAAAAGATTATTCAAATTACAAATGATACATCTACCAGAAGATGGGACACATTTCAAAATACTCTCCCCACTCAAAAGATCGTGTCAGAAAAGGAAAGTATAAAAGACATCATGCTCATGCCGTAGAAGATGATGAACATGATCAGAAGAAAGCCAAAGGATATGATTCAAGTGAAGAATATGTTTTGATATCAGATCTTATATGAACAGTTACTCATGGATGTGACACATGGATTATTGATAGTGGTGCTTCTAAGCACATGACAAGTTACAAGGATTCTCTCTCAAAATTAGTTCAAAAGGATTCACCTCATAAGGTGAATCTTGGTGATGACTATCAATATCCCATTAAAGGAGTGGGACATGCATCTTACATATTGGATTCCTGAAAACCTGTGAAGATGAAGGATGTTTTGTATGTACCTGACTTGAAGAAGAATCTTCTTTCGATCTCAACACTGGATGAGAAAGGATTCAGAGTTACTTTCGTTGATGCAGAAGTTCTCATGTGGCCAAGAGGAAAAACTATTAATGATGTTGTTGTGATTGTTTTTCAAGAAGGAGGCCTATACAAATTGAAGGGACAATCAGATTCAACATTAGTTCACAACATCGCAAATCCAAGTGAGCTATGGCATAGAAGAATTTCCCACATACATTACAAAGCATTATCGATCGTAAGCAATTTGGTGACAGGTTTTCCATAGATTTAGGAGAATCATGAAGGCATATGCAAGGGATGTGCACAAGGCAAGAATGTGAAGAATCCATTTCCAAGAAACAATAACAAAGCCAAAGGAGTCTTGGACATCGTGCACTCATACGTATGTGGACCAATGTCAACCACTTCACTTAGCGAGTATGTATATTATGTTTCATTTATTGATGATTTCTCATGTAAAACTTGGATTTTTTTCTTGAAAGCTAAAAGTGAAGCATTTAGCAAGTTCAAAGAATTCAAAGCACTTGTAGAAAATATTTTTGAAAATGAGATAAAGATCTTGAGGTCAAATAATGGAGGAGAATTCACCTCAGATGAATTCGAGGCATTCTACATAGAAGTTGGGATTAAGAGGGAGATCTCTACTCCCTACAATCCTCAGCAGAATGGTGTGGGAGAAAGAAAGAACCGAACTATCCTGGAAGTAGTGAAGTCTATGATTGATGATCAAGACTTACCGATGCATCTATGGGCAGAAGAAACTAGGACCATTGTATATGTGTAGAACATAAGTCTCCACTGTGTACTTGGGAATAAGACACCAAAATAAATGTTTACAGGTGAAAATCCAGAGGTCAACCACCTAAGGATATTTGGCTTTCTAGTGTATGTACATGTTCCCAAGGATAAAATATCGAAATTGGACTCTTTAGGCAAGAAGGGCATATTTCTTGGATATAGTGAAACATTGAACGAATATAGAGTCTACATCCTTGGTCATCGATAGATTGAGACGAGTACAGATGTCACCTTTGATGAGGATGAAACTTTCAGCAGATCAAGGAAGAATCGTACAGATGAGGTCCATGCTGAGGAACCTAAAGCTCCCAAAGATACAGATGCATGAAATGATGTTGCACCAGAAGAGTGTTCTCTAGAAAATTATGATATGGTAGAACCACAAAGATCTGGAGATTCATCCCGAGAGATGACTACAAATAAGAGAAGGCCAGATTGGGCTCGAGAAATTATTCAGGATGCAGAGAAGTATGGTGCTCCATATGGATATTTCATAGAAAGAAAGAAACCACAACCATATTCTAGTTACATGGCATTGTTAAGTGATATCATTGATGTACAACATACTTGTTATGAAGAGGCTGCAGAGAAGAAAGAATGGAAGGATTCCATGATTGAGAAGTATGAGTCTATCATAAAGAATGGTTTTTGGGATGTGGTTACTAGAACAAAAGAAAAGACAATGGTGACTTCAAAATGGATCTATAAGACAAAGCATTTAGCAGATAGCAGTATTGAGAAATATAAGGCAAGGTTCATGGCTCTTAGTTTCTCCCAGAAAGAAGGAATAGATTATGAGTAGACATTTTCTCATGTGGTGAGATACACTTCAATTAGAGCTATACTTGCGATAGCTGCAGTAATGAAATGAAAGGTACACCAGATGGATGTGAAGACAAATTTTCTAAATGGTGTAATAGAAGAGGAAGTGTAAGTGGAGAAAACACTAGGTTTCGAGACACATGACAGGTAGACACATGTGTGCAGGTTGAAGAAATCCTTGTATGGATTGAAGCAAGCACCCATGGCATGGTATGGTAGAATTGAGAGTTTTTTGATGAGCTTGGGATTTACCAAGAGTAAAGTAGATTCCAACCTTTACTACAAGGTTGTGGATGGTAGACTAGTGATATTATTTTTATATGTGGATGGCCTGTTTCTATAACAGGAGACGAGAATATCATCGTTGAGAGTAAGAGGAATCTTTCTACAGAGTTCGAGATGAAATACCTGGGTATGATGCATTATTTCTTAGGTAAAGAGGTATGGAAAAAATCAGATGAGATTTTCTTTAACCAAGGAAAATATATTGTATAAATCCTAAACATATTCAGAATGATGGATTGTAAATCCATGTCTACACTGATGGTGACAAACCTGAAGTTATTGAGTGATACATCTTCAGAGACAGTGGATGCCACCATGTATAGACAGATGATTGGATCGTTGATGTACTTAACGAATACAAGGCTATATACATGTTTTTCAATGAACATGTTCAGTCAGTATATGGTCGAACCTAGAGGTGTTCATTTGATTGCAACAAAACATGTGTTGAAATACCTGAAAGGTACAGTTGACTATGGACTCAAATATGTTTTGGATCGTGAGATAAGACTACAAGGCTATATTGATTAAGATTGGTTCGGTAGTGTCACAAATTGGAAGAGTACATATGGATGTTGCTTCAGTTTGGAATCAGCTATGATCCCAGGGATCAACAGGAAACAAACTTGTGTGGCACTCAATTCTACTAAGGCGGAGTACATAGCAACATGTTCAACTAGTGGTGAAGTAGTGCGGCTTAGAAATTTGCTTGAAGGATTGATTGATCTCTAGTTGGAGGTGACTTGTATCTTGTGTGACAACCAAAGTTGCATAAATTTGTCAGAGAATATTGTGTTTCATGACAAGTCCAAGCATATCGAGATCAAGTACCATTATGTCTGAGACATGGTGCAAAAGGGAGAAGTGAAGCTCTAGTAATTTTCTACATATGAGCAGGTAGCAGATGTGTTGACCAATCCTCTGTCGTGGGTGAAGTTCGTGTACTTAATGTACAATCTTGGTGTGATCCAAAAGGACATCCCTAGTAAGAGGGAGTGATGAGTTACATATTTGACTCCAAGGACAACAACAACATCAGGTAGTCATTCATCGAAAAATTAATGATAGTGGCACCAGTCAACAAGACGTTGCACAAGGTTAGCAGATGTCAAGCCTTCAGGGATGGCGAGTTCTCCCATATTTTCAAGTTGGAGGTCCAACTTGTGTGGTTGGAGGTGTTTCCTAGCCTTGATCTAGATGGGTAGTGTGTGAGAACTACATCACCTAACCCTTGTGGTTAGATGCCCAGATTCAGTGTGCGCTAGATGCCTGGTGTGCCAATCAGAAGGACTAGCCTTAGGGATAGATTCCAAATTTTGTGTGAGTTCGCGAGTTTCCTAGTTCTGTGTGAACTAAATGCCAGATTATGTGCAAGTTGGTCTAGTTCTATGTGAACTAGATGCCAGATTCTGTGTGAGCTAGCAAGTTTCTTAGTTATGTATGAACTAGATGCCATATTATGTGTGAGTTGGCGAGTTTCCTAGTTCTGTATGAACTAGATGCCAGATTCTGTGTGAGCTAGCGAGTTTCCTAACTCTGTATGAGCTAGATGAAGTCTCGTGATGACATAAAGCCTGGAAGAATGATGAGACCCTGGATGCATGACATGGTTACAAAAAATATTCAATATAGATTCATGGAAAGTCAACAATTCAATGGTCAAGTGTACAGAAGTGCAGAAGCAGTAGTGATGATCATGCCAAAAGAATACCTTCCTTGCTAATAGGGAGTGTTCAAGTTTTGGGTAGCATCGAAAGATATTCTTAATGTATTTGTATTGTATTTGACCAAGAAAAAAACCTAATAGAACAATATTATATTGTGTTTGTAAAGTCGGCCCTATTGTGCCTTTGTAAAAGTCAAATGTAAAATATAAAGTGTCATATTTGTAAATTCGACCCTGACTTAATTAGAGGGTAGTTCAACTTGTATTTATAAGAGGCTAGGTGTCTCATTTGAAGAACACAACAAACAACTAGCTCTCTCAAGAGAAAAAGTGTGCAAGTCTTAGGAGGATACGTAGCTATAGAGTAGGGTTGTTTTCGTGGAGGGTTTTGGTTATCTTTTGGAGGTCTATCTTGGTATAGTGGTGTGATACCCTATTCTAGTTAGGGTTTTTGGTTTATCTTCTACTTATATTATGTTTCGTGAGGTATCTCCTGGAGAGAGACATTGTACTTCTTGATGAATCTATATTGAAGAAGCTTTGCTTGGTTTTCTTCTCTAAGAGGGTTTCCCAGGATAAATATTATGTATATTGTGGATGCCTTTCTTTTA
This sequence comes from Picea engelmannii, assembly GCA_009831015.1. Taxonomy (NCBI): domain Eukaryota; kingdom Viridiplantae; phylum Streptophyta; class Pinopsida; order Pinales; family Pinaceae; genus Picea; species Picea engelmannii. Next base: position 19,294 of record ML872004.1, read on the forward strand.
GTGATATTTATGCATGCAATTATTGTTCTAATTGTTAAAAGTTAAAGAATACTAAATACATTTAACTGCTTAAGCGAAAATTCAACACTTCCATGGATTGGCTTTGGCTTTGCCCAATTTATAGATTGTGCAATAACGTTTTGGTGTCATTTTCGAGGAGGATTTTGAATCCTCTTTCGATCCCTAACGAGACTTTGGCAAGCTTTGATCCCAAATCCTTCGCCCATATGTTTCCTAGAGACTCCAATTGAGGGAAGTTCCCTTTCCACTCTTGATGAGATTTTCATAAATCTCATCTGGTGACTCCATCATGAAGCAAACTTGAGGGAGGGACTACCCTATTCTCCACCTATACCTAAGAATCCTAGATATTCACCTAAGCATTCTAAAAATTTACCTATG